>ML769610.1:0-32194 GCA_009733575.1 Gymnopus androsaceus JB14
CAATATTCCCAAGTTTCATTCCCTCCTTCATTATATTGAATCCATTCGCTGGTTGGGCACTACTGATAACTACAACACAGAGATGTTCGAACGCTTACACATTGACTTTGCCAAGGAAGGCTGGAAAGCCAGCAACAAGCGGGATCATTTCCCTCAAATGGTCAAGTGGCTCTCCAGGCAGGAAAAGATTGCGTCGTATGATTTCCTACAGGTCTTGGCTGGATGAATCCGAGAGCAAACGATGCTGGAAGTACAGAGGAGGAGCTACAGAGAGATGGTGAGGATGCAGGAACAAACACAGAGGAGGATACGGTTTTTGATGTTGCAAAGAGATCTGATCGAGTTGGAAAGGGTTATAATGCCTCTCCACCAATAAGAGGACAACTAATCTTGGCGAAATATCCCTGCAGAATCGAAGAAAAGTTTAGCACAAATCCTTATCTCACATGCTGCTCCGGGATTCTTAGCCCATTTAAAGCTGTTCTTGAATGCTTTTCTTCCCCTTGGCCGCCGAGTTCCAGATCAACTGGCACTTGCCGGTACCCTCCCATTTACCCAGTTGGATGTCTGGCACCGGTACAAGTTCTCACCGAGCAATCTATTCGATGACGATTTGGATGGGATACATGAAACCGTTAAGGCCATTCCCGTCTCCAGGCGCTCACACATTCCGTGATTCGATACTCTCATTGTAATGGTTGGCGATGATGCACAGTCAACTGCTCTTGATGGTACTGTATTCATTCCTTTGTTCCTACCGGATGCTAATGATACTAGACTGCAGAGTAGCCAGGCTGAGAGTAATCTTCCGCCTACCCACGACTGTTACTCGGAACGGTTTTCCTGAAGATGCGCCTATGGAATGGCCTACAGAACCGTTGGCTTATGTTGACTTGGTTCACTAACTTTACTTCACCTGAGTCGGACACAGGCTATGTACCGTGTCCAGCCTTCAAAAGATTCTAAGTATCAAGATCGGGCTGCAATCGTTTACCTCACAGATATTCGACAAAGCTGCATGCTCACGCCCAGCAGAGCTAACTGGGATCCATCTTGGACTACTAATAATATTCTTGACAGATGCAAGTCATTTTTTGTAAACAACATGCAGAGTAAATATAGCTACCAGACAATATATTGAACTGTATTGAAGAGTCGAGTCATGAAGAGTCGAGCCATGAAGAGTCAAGTCATAATGAGATGGGTATAAACATCAGTTCATTTTGACTTGTCCTCTGTACATTCTACTCATCATGTCTACCTCTCAGAAGCCGAAGAAACCTTCGAAGCAATTGATCAAACCCAACTTACCCAACTCATGCTCGCCAAAGGGTGACGCAGAAAATTCTTCTCATCCTCCCAGGAAGCGTACAAGCAATCATGGCAACTCTTCGCAACCTTCTAAGAAGTTGAAGATGAAATTGGGTGGTGAAGTGTTGAAACCCCTTACATCTGTTGTTAACGGAGGTGGGAGTCGCTCAAATAGCCAGACAAATGGAACAATGACAGTAGCAGGTATGCTCTTGATTGTTTTTTTGTTCCAAAATAAATCTTATTCAATCTCTTCAAGGAAAGGCCACCAGAGAGTCCGTTCAATTGACCAATTATATGTCGACCCTCATCCATGCAGCTCCCGTGCCCCTCCCTCAAAGTATGTATCCTCTTTCAATTTGCGTGACACCTATTCTGATATTTCTTCTTTGAAGAGAATCAACTGAATGAGACTGAGATGAGTTTCTTGCAAGATGTCAGTAAAGGTAGCATCTCGTTGTGTTGATTGTCCCTTTCCCTTGCTGATCTGCTTCTAGGGTCCAGCCAGAAAGACGATGAGCCCGTTTCGGATGACGATGACAACGAAAGTGTTGAAAATGGGGAAGAAAATCGAGACAGACAATAATGAAGAGGATGAAGACAACGTACGTGTTATAATACTCTCCGTTTCTAATACCCTTTATATGTATGACTGCTTTTACCTAGATCATGGTCAGAGGATGTTAACCTCCCAAACTGTCAGAGAAGCAAGTCCGGGAAAGACAGGGGTTTGAGCTCCAAGGTCCTGCTTTCAGAATTCGCAAATCCTAAACTGGCTAGGTTGGCAAAACGCTGTGCTCGAATGGCAATGTGCACAGTCAACATGTGTCCAGAGGACCCCTTGTTTAGTTGGCCTACATTTACCAACGAAATAGAAAGGTTGGTGAAAGAGGGCAGGGGCTCTGATTTGGTTGAGTCTTTAAAGACAGTTAATGATGACCCGGAGGGAAGGGATAAACTTGTTAAGTTTGTAAGTATGCAGTTACTCTCTCGCCTTAGCCTAACCTAACATTCCTTTTATGAGATGAATTATGGGGCATCTGCTATTCGTTTAGACATTGGGAGAGAAACTCGTATCCGCACTGCCCAATACTTTGACATCCCTGAGATGCAAAGTTCCCAAGAAATTGTGTGTGCAAGTTAATGACCTTTGAAACTTCTTCCATATTCATCTTTTGCCTAGATATCTTTGGTCACATGGCTTCTCAAAGACCGGCGTTACCACCATTCTGGAGTGGACTTAGAGGTTTGCTTATTCTCATAGCTAAGTATTTTGGTATTAATTAATCATTGTCACTATCAGACTAGGACAAACGACCGTTTCCCTTTTCGTTCACCCCTAATTGGCCAGCTATTACGTGGATACTTCATTGAAAACAAACCCAAGCAGGATTCGGTGCTAGTTCAGCAACTCCACCGAGAAAAATGTATCCCCATTCCCTTGATTATCATGATTGTTGTTTTGGTATGTCTGAATTCATTGATAAGCCTGTCTAAATGCTCACTACTCTTGCAATGTACAAAGATAGGCCACGTTCTGCAAGAATATGCATCTGGTTATAGAATGGATCATCCATTCTCAGCTACTCATCTAGCCAGCCAGTGAAGTCTTCATGATCTATGCTGTGTGGCTCCCTTTCTAATGTTTGTGAATAGCTACCGCGCCGTGACAAATACAATGACCAACCTCCAGGAGTTGTCAGCTGACTATGTTGACCTCTTACAAACTGAGTTATACGAAGCGATGTTGTGAGTGTTGTGAAAACGTCATCATAATTGTTGCACTCATTCCTTTCTGCCTTTCTAGAACCGCTGGAGCCTGACATTGTTCCTTCCCAGACATATGACTATGCTGACTTGAATGCATTTGCTGCAAGCGCAAAGTCATCTGCCATTGGTCAGGGAGGTACCGACGCCGACAATGGTGACAGCAATGGCAACAATAACAATAACAATGGCAATGACGACAATGGCAATGGCGGGGAAATGGCAATAGCAGCAGTGAGGTCAATGGTAGCAATGGCAATGGCAATGGCTCTAGCAATGGTGAGGAAAATGGTAATAGCAACGGAGATGCTGAATAATGGGTGATGATAGCTGGCTTGTTTATCTGCTATTTTTCAATTAGATAGGTATGTACATACATGGCGCAATCAATATATAGATGCTTCGAATGTTATAATGAATGCCTTATTTTGAACCAATCAATTCTTTGATTACAATGAATCAAAGCTTACAATATTACATCTTTGGGCAATCAATATTGCTTTGAAGGATATTTAGTGTATACATATACTGCTAGGAGGTTGCATTAGGCATTATACACAGATCTCCGAGAAAAAACCAATAATACATCCATTCATTCAGATGATAACCTCAAGTCCTTGCAGGTGTTTATAGGAATACCCTAGGGATACCCTAGCAACTAAAATTAAACAAGGGAACTTTAAGTATCTCTTGGCTAACCCTAGTCCCCATAGGAAATGGGGGGTGTCCCTTGGGACCCTCAGGGAGCTGAGGGAGCCTGGGCTCTCTGGGTGTCCCAGGCACACTGAGGGTATCTAGGTTTGACTTAAATTTCCCTAGGCAATAGGGTACTTTTGCAGATGTTATTGGGAGGGTTTTGGGTGGGATGTCTGCGGGCCCTCCAACCGTAGCAGTAGTACTAGTAGTACCATTCGTCGTAGGACAGGGAGACTCCTCCGATGTAACAGACTAGAGCATGATATGGCGGGTGTCGAGCCCGAGGCATACTCATACCAGTCAAAAAAAAAAAAAAAAGTCAGTCCACCACTTGTACACGCAGTGAGGAAACACATCGCATGACAACAAGAGACTAGGAGTTGACATTAGTATATACCAGAAGGGAATTGCAGCGACGTACCGTATCCGAAGGCCTATCGTACGCCTAAGCTCTGTCAAGGCTGACCCGTCATCGTGCAGTGTTCATTGAATACCAATTAGATCATCCAATGTTCATAAGAGCAAAAGTATAGCAAGGAAAAAATCAGAGCCTGTTCAAATTGCGCCCAGGTCGAGTCACCGTATAACTAGCAAAAAAGCTTGTGAATTCCAAAGAGTTTCCGATATATGCAACAACGAATTTCTCTGGGTTGTCATCTGAGTCGCGGGTGACTGTAACGGGTATTTGGCATCGGTGTTCCCAAGAGGATGGTACATCGACTTGTAGTACGAGGGAACTGCCAGTAGACCTGTACGGAATGCACTGGGCCGGGAGATACGCTGTTTTGGTCAATTTGAAACCGTATTCAGTGCTTTAGGATGATGAGGGTGGAATCAGCGTATGGGAGTACGAAAGAGCAGGGTCAATCGAATTTCGTCGTTTAGTGGCAGCCATGACGACAACATTCAAGCGCACTTTAAGGCCATGTGCATGAGAATTGTGATACTACACGACATTCGACTTCTCCGTTGGTCTGAAGCAGAATTTAGTTACTGGGTCCAAATAAAGTGTAGAAATTCACCTTTTTGGTGCAAGAGTCAAATTCATCGATGGAGATCATAGCAGGAGAGTTCTTCTCTGCCTCTTCAATACCTTTGTCAGGTGAATTCACTCTCTCCAGGCATTTCACTCGTAATTTCTGGTCCATATCCCCAGGTCGAGCCGCCGCACAAGAGGGATCGATTTTTAGAGGAAATAAGTCCCAGCAAAGAAAGAAGTCGGAAAACTTCACCAGAATAAATGGAAAACACGTACCACAGGCCTGAAGATTTATTGAGAATGTTTGGGTTGTCATTCGGCATGTTGATTGAACATTGAAAGCAAAGTTTAACCCGGCCCCGGACCGTAAGAATCACGCTAGCCCCTAGGCGCTCAATGGGCGTTTCTTTCGAGCTCGTCGTTCAAAACGACAGTCTCAAGCTGAGATGATGACAGATATCATCCGGACGCTCCGGGATTGTTTAATACATGTATGTTAGTCCTTATTATGGAGAAAATACACTTATTGAGCACATTAACTTGAGGGAAACTTCATTTTATTTGGAATACTAGTTGTACTTTCTAGAATCGAGCTCGTTATTCTAAGCGATGAACTTGAGCGGCAAGCCAGCTATCAATGGTAGGAATGTCCCAAAGGTTGGAGGATATAAATTTACTAGTACCAGCTTTATTATATATCTTCAATGATTTCACAAATTGTACAGAAGCAGAAAGTACGTACAATAATCATTGGGTCCATATCGACCATGGATTCAACATGTACATTTTGCCAACATAGATCTTTAGGGGGCAAAGATAAAGTCTAAGTATCATATTGAAATGTATCCTACAGTGTTAGAGGTGACCGTCACCTCCGAATGAGTACACATCCTAAATACTCTGCTTGCATGCCATAGGTGCTCGAAATGGAACCATGATACTTATCCGAGATGAAACAACTCACAAAAGCCATAATTTCTAGATTCTGGTTTTGGATATGCAAAAGTGTAATGACGGAAATAAGTACGTGACCAAACCCTTTGAAAGTTGCAAATGTGCCACCGAGAGTATTTGAGGAACTTGTTTGGAGCATTGTGCTTGAATGCAACATAAACTGGATTGATTAGCATGAGTGATAAATGGACAATGATACCCAATAAGAACGAAAGGAGGACTGTCTCATTGAAGAATGAGGTCCCAGCCGAGAATGATCGGTGATGCTGAAGCTGAATAGGGGAAGCATCGGTACTAGAGACAACAACTTTAAGTTCTAGTTGAATTCCAACCGGATTGACTAAGATGTCTGTCAGGGACGTGAAATTTGAAAAGCAAAGTACAATACAAACCGGATTGACTAAAATGGAGGAGAGGCACTTTTGTGTAATCGAGATTGGAGTAAGCAAATGGTTTATATAGATAGTCTCTCAGATAGAGTTTGAATTGGTACCGCTTTGACCGCTTTGACCGTTTGATATTCACATGTCGTGTATCTTGCCTTTTACATCCAATCTTGGAAAGAACAAGACTCCGACTAACGAGAGGACCATGAGCATGGCGTCCTTCACGCTCGTAGCGTCCTTCATATCTATAACGACATTTGCACCATGTGACTCAGCTCAGCCGTAATTCCCGCATTCCGTTGATTCATCATTCAATAATCTTCCTTCCCTCTGCCACAACCACGTTCTTGCTTTGACGCGTCAAATCCACGAATCCTTGTCTCTATATTGAGCAGGTTATTCATACTCATTTGGAGCTGGTAGATCTGCAAGTGTTCTGTTATTGTACGGGTGCTCACTGGGTATTTAGCGCAGAAGGTTGAAGAGAGATCTGCAAGGAAGGATAAATGGGATGTTTCTGGCCATTAGTGCTCCTATATCGAGGAAGCACATAGGTGTAGTGAATAAAATGTAGCTGTTATGAATAGATTGTAATGTCACATACTATTGCTCAAATGGTGTAGTGGTTTAAGCTTCTTGGCTGTGCCTAATATTCCCCAACTCACAGAGGTCTACTGTTCGAGCCATAGTCCTGCCATTAATTTTGGCTCGGATTGTGGCCGTTTCGGAAAGCCTCCGATCCACGGGCGCACTGTGTCCCATTTGGGAAGGGCGGTGCAGTCACAAGGCCTTGACTACTAGGGATTTATCCATGGCTGTCCTTTCTTAAGGATGCATGGTAATATCCCTGTTGCATTGGCTGCATTGGCAACTATGGTATTATCCCTGTTCAAGCATTCCTAACTTGTGGATATATCCCAGGTTCAAGCAGTCAGGATTGCAGCTATGGCTGCTTCGACGCCGAAGCCTTATGCAAACGTTCTGGGACCGGATGGCAAGTTAAAGCCAGCCGAGATGGAGCGCTGCAAGAAGAATAATCTTTGTACTTTCTGTGGCGGAAAACACAAAGTCGAGGATTGTAATAAGTGGAACAAGTCAAACAACTCTAGTGGGCGTTCCACTCAAACACAGGAGGCACAACCTTCCATCGTCACGCCGACGTCGGAAAAATAGTCCGCAACTCCTGTACCCCGGTACGAAACAGGAGTTGCGTTGACCAGGTCCGTACCTCTGGGGAATTATTCCTGAACGCATCCGCTCTTTCTACTTACAAACGATCTCTTACTATACCATTAGTTACAGAAATTCTGATCCTCGATGAATCGGAAAATACTTCCTCTCTTCTCAAATTCTTAACACTTGTTGACTCTGGTTCTACAGACTGTTTCATTGATTTCCGATATGTTGCGCAAAATGATATTCCTACCTCTCCAATTCCGCCAATCAATTTACAACTTTTCAATGGTTCACTTTCACTGACACCGATATTGCAGATCGCGAACTTAGATGTTCGGTTCCCTTCCAGCGAGCTTATTTCGCTCACCTTCTTCGTCACATTGTTAGACTCGACCTGCAAAGCCGTTCTAGGTTATAGTTTCACCAGAGGCAGCAAGAATGCTATAGCAAACCCTGATAACTTAGGATTTGCTATTGTAGCAAATCCTGATAACTATTATAGGGGAGCCGACACCTAGCTGCTATAGCAGACTATGGTACTATAGGGTTAGGGTTATGGTTAGGTAATGCTACCAGATGGTCATGTGACATAAAAAGTTAGGGTTAGGGTTAGCTTTAGCTAACCCTAACCTGGTCCATACAGTGGTCTGGGCTATCATGTGACCGTGGGAAAGTTAAGGTAAGGGTTAGCTAAAGTACCTGGTCCACACATGAGGTGGAGTAGGTATGGTTAGGGTTTAGGGGTGAGGACAATGTCGGGGGTGCGGGGGCTTGCCCCCGCTGTTCAATATAGGGTTATATAAAAGGAAAGGCTCCGCTGGGTCAGGGTTAGGGTAACATGATAAGATAAGGTTATGGGTGGGTAGCCATCACTACCACGGGGCAAGGGGGGGGTGTCAGTTTTTTCCCATGGGCAGCGGTTCAGGCTGTACAAAAATCGCAATTTTTGGCTCTATACAACAGTATCAGCATGCTATAGCATTAATATAATGCTATCTGGTTTGCTATAGCACTCCCCTATAATAGTTATCAGGATTTGCTATAGCATTCTTACTGAACCAGCTGATAGTTTTTCGACCCGCTACAATCCGTTGATTGACTGGGAATCCAGAAACATTACATTCCGAAAACCCTCTAAAGTCGACGTCTCGCCGACGAATTCGGTCGATCGTTTCGATCGATCCGAAACAGATTCTTCCCCTTCAGGAAAATCATCTATTCCAAAAGTTGCTCCTGTTACAGGATCGCCTTGCGGAAATCACTCTCGAACTATCCCTCGACCTTTATCCGAGAAGTTCCCTTACGAACCAATCTACTCCTATCCATCGGTGATTCACCAACGAGCTTCGAAACTCGATTCCAACGACATCGACATCGCTTTTGTCAGCGCTGCAGCTTTCCACCAGATCTGTAAGGATTCCGGGGAAGAGCCACTGCTTCTGCGGGCTATCCGTTTGGAAACAATTGCACGCGCGGCGACCACAGATCAGCCGCACAAAGAAGACCTGGGTGTTCCTAAAGAATACCATGATTTTCTAGACATCTTCGATGAAATCGAAGCCGATGTCCTTGCTGAACACCGACCATACAACCTCAAAATTGAATTGGAGGAAGGTGCTGAACCTCCACTCGGCCGCATCATTCCGCTATCGCCGAGAGAACAAGAAGCCCTTCGTGAATTCCTGGATACGCATCTGAAAACTGGTTTTATTGCACCATCGAACTCGCCGCATGGCGCTGCCGTCCTCTTCGCACCGAAGAAAGACGGAAAGCTTCGACTTTGCATCGATTTCAGAGGTTTGAACAAAATCACAAAGAAGGATTGCTATCCGTTACCGCTCATATCAGATCTCCTTGACGCGCCTAAAAAGCGCGCATCTACACCAAAATCGACCTCAAACACGCTTATCACCTCGTGCGCATTAACAAGGGAGACAAATGGAAAACTACCTTTCGTACCCGCTGGGGTTCCTACGAATGGAATGTTATGTCTTTCGGACTCACCAATGCTCCTGCCGCCTGGCAACAATTTATCAACGATGTTCTTGCCGACATGATAGACGTCAACGTCATTGTGTACCTCGATGACATCCTCATCTATTCCGACAATGAGGAAAGTCACCGAGACCATGTCCGTGAAGTTCTCCGCCGACTCCGCAAACATTGATTATTTGCTAACGCCAGCAAATGCGAATGGAGCGTTGACATGGTTGAATATCTGGGTTACATTATGTTGCCAGCCGGTCTCACCATGGCTGCCGACAAAGTACAAGCAATCGTTGACTGACTGACACCTAGAAAGGTTAAAGATATTCAGTCATTTCTTGGCTTCGCAAATTTCTATTGCCATTTTATTTATAATTATTCCGACATTGTCGTGCCATTGACTCGCCTCACTCGAAAGAGTGTCGATTGGGTCTGGTCGATCAAATGTCAAGAAGCTTTTGAAAAGCTTAAATGGGCTTTTACCCATGCTCCGATCTTAGCTCACTGGGAGCCCGATCGTCCACTCATTGTCGAAACCGACGCCTCCGATTATGCTCTTGCAGCAATTCTTTCGATTGTCCTTGCCAACGGCGAAGTCCATCCAATCGCTTTTCTCTCCCGCACATTCCAAGCTGCAGAACTCAACTATGACACCCACGACAAAGAACTTTTAGCAATCTTTGAGGCTGGCGACACTACCTCGAAGGTTCCGGCAATCTGATCGACGTTGTTACCGACCACAAGAACCTTGAATACTTCTCAACAACGAAAATTCTTACGAGGCAACAAGTTCAATGGTTGGAATACCTTCACCAGTTCAACATGGTAATTCGCTTCCACCCGGGTAAATTAGGAGAGAAACCGGATTCGATCACTAGACGGTGGGACGTCTATCCGAAAGAGGGGGATATCGGCTACGCGCAAGTTAATCCTCATAATTTCAGACCCATATTCACTAACAAGCAATTAACCGTTTCACTTCAAGCAACCTTTCTCAAAGGTCCCGCCCTTCGCGCGTCGATTGTCTTAGACATCAATGCTTTACACCAAGCAATCCGACTTGCTCTTCCGCTCGATCCTGAATCCGCCACCGGTCTCGAACTAGCGAAGGATCCCTCTAAGCCTCGATGGGAACTGAAACCAGATGGATTACTACGCTTAGATGAGCGGATCTATGTTCCAAATCATTCCGATCTCCGTCTTCAAGTTCTTCGTTATTTTCATGATCATCCACTTTCCGGTCATTTCGGCAAAAACCGCACTCTCGAAGCTATTAGACGATCGTACACTTGGCCGAAAGTCCGCGAATTCGTTCGCAACTATGTTGGTTCATGTACCACCTGCGGTCGAAACAAACCGCGTCGTCATCGCCCTTACGGTCTTCTTAAACCTCTTCCTGTTCCAGTCCAACCTTGGGATTCCTTCTCAATGGACTTTATCGAACAACTTCTGAAATCTGGTATCTATACCGCCATCTTAGTGGTTGTCAATTGCGCATCGAAACAAGCAATATTCATCCCTTGCGATGATAAAATCACTTCTGAACAGCTAGCCGATCTATTCGTGATTCATGTGTTCTCCAAACATGGAGTCCCAAGTCACGTAACTTCAGATCGCGGCACCGAATTCGTTTCCGCTTTCTTCCGAGCACTTGGTCAATCTCTATCAATGAACCTCCACTATACTTCTGGGTATCATCCGGAAGTGGACGGACAAACCGAAAGAGTTAACCAAACGTTGGAACAGTACATTCGGATCTATTGCTCCTACCAGCAAGATGACTGGTCAGACTTGCTTCCAATTGCAGAGTTCGCTTACAACAATGCTCCTAATGCATCTACTGGTCTTTCGCCGTTTTTGCTAATAAGGGTTATCATCCGAGTATCACTATCCGACCCGAGATTGATATACGCTCAGACCTTGCTCGCGACTTTGTTGTTAATCTCGATGAAGTTCATAAATTCCTTCGCGACACAATCGCCGATGCACAAGTTCATTATAAAGAACAAGCGGATCGCAAACGAATTCCTGCACCAGAATTTGCGATCGATTCCGAAGTTTTTGTTCTGGCTAAACATATCAAATCCACTCATCCTACTGACAAATTCGCCGAAAAGTATCTTGGACCTTTTCGAGTTATCTCTCATCCGAGTTCATTGGCATACAAACTCAAACTTCCGAAATATCTCAGCCGCATTCACCCAGTTTTCCATGTATCTCAATTGGAGCCAGTAATCCCAAATCCAATCCCTGGATGTGTTCAAGCAGCACCTCCCCCGATCGAAGTCGATGGCGAAGAAGTTTACGAAATCGCTGAAGTACTCAATTCGAAAATCGATCGTCGTTATCACCGTTGTCCACTTCGCTACTACGTACGCTGGTATGGGTATGAAGGCACTGATGATGAATTCGCATGGGTCGCCGCCGATGAACTTCAAGCTGATGAGATGGTCGAAGCATTCCATCGCCGATACCCAGCGAAACCCAATCCTCAAACTCCGATTTCTTAATCGTATGTTTCCATTATCCTTTCTTCTTTTCCGTTTCAACGGAATAAGTATTCGCTATGATAGTGAATTGAGTGAATACTTATTTCGATTATTTTCTTTCCGCTGATGAACTCTAGTTCGCCGTATTTAAACTCATATTACTTATTCAACTAATTTCACCAAGAAAAACTATTATCGATTATATACCAAAGATCATTTTATATGTACAAGGCGGGCGAAGAAGCAAGCGCTGCCGATTCAGCCGCCGAATTCACTGTCCCTTTTTCTTTCCTTCCCTAATCCTCTTCTTCTTCTTATCCTCGTCCTCTTCCTGGTCCGTCGGAGTCTCATCGCTCGCATCCCCTCGAGAAATGAGGATCTTCAACATTTCCTCCAGTGCGTCGATGCGGTCGTGCAATCAACGGAATTCTGCACCACTGTCTTCCACTGTGTCCTGTCGTCCCCGACATTGACTGCTGCCTATAGGTGCCCAACTGCAATGTTTCTTCGACAACCTGCAGGCGTTGCAGGTGCTCGAATCACTCCGAGGTTGGCATACCACTTGCCACTCAACACAGCGCTCGCACCGCTCGTCGCTGTCGACCGGATCACCCAATTCGAAGGACTTCACAAATGGATGCCTTTTCTTCTTGCTCGGTGAGGCATCATCATCATCGTCATCATCGTCATTGTCATCATCATTGCCGCCATTGCTTGGATCGCCACCGGTCGTTTCCTACTCAGAAGAATCAAAACAAAATGAAAGGTCGTCATAAATCAAAAACTCACCCTTTTGCGTTTGCAGCCGACCTTCGCACCTGAGGCTCTAGCCTTATTAAAATAAAGCCTGACAACTTGTCGTAGGCGCATTTTAATATTTGCGACAGCTATATAGAGCCTACAGTACTGACAGGGGAACCCTAACCATAGTATGATAAGATGGGGCCATATCTCGGGAACTAGGGGCCGTGGGAAAAAACGGAAACGGCCACACCCCGTTATTTTCGGCCCTCTTTCCGATGGTGGTATCCATTTAACCCTAACCCTAAAAGCGAGTTATGCCAAAAAAGGAAATTTTCGCACTGTTTTGGTCAGGTCTCGTTAGGGTAAGCACTTTGTGCTTACCCTAACGTAGAGACCTGATCAAAACAGTGCCAAACAAACAGTGCACATAGGTTAGGGTTAGGGTGGTTAGGGTTTAGGGGTTGAGGATAAAAATGGGGGTGTGGGGGCTTGCCCCCACTGTTATAATATTAGTCATCATTAGGGTTAGGATACGAGGTAGGGTTAGGGTTGGGTGCAGGTGACCTGTACGAGCATGAGAAAAGTGTCCTTTTTTTCCCACGGGCTCTCGTTCTCTCTGTATAGATATTATGACTTTGGTGCTGACAAGTTGTCCCAAATATTAAAATGCACCTCCGAGAACTTGTCAGGGTTTATTTTAATACTGCTAAAGAACCAGCTGACCTTCGAACTTCCGGCCTTCGAACTTTCGGCCTTCTGACCTTCCACCACCGTATCTTCGTCATCAGACTGGACGACCGCTTTGGACTTCGGCTGTAAAGGAAATCAGAAAAAATGGAAAAAGGATAAAGGCATACTCACCTTCGGCTTTGCTTTCGCATCGCCCTTTTTCAGCGAAGAAGGTGCAGGAGAAGTCTGTTGTGAAGGGTTGTGTGAGAACTTCCACAATCGCTTAAGACGAGTCTCCTCACGAAACTTATCGTCCGCTGCCTTCTTAGCGGCAGCCGCTTCCTTTTCCTCTTGCGCCCGTTTCTTCTCCTCCTTCTCCCTTTTTTCCTTTGCCACCTGCTTTCGACGTGCGGCCTTGGCCACCTCCTCGTCGGCCTTGCGCTCGCGCAGCTTCCTCGGCCTTACGTCGAGCTTCTTTGGCTTCACGACGAGCCCGCTCCTCTTCCTGTCTCTTCTTCTCCTCTTCCCTCTTCCTCTTCCTAGCGGCCAACATCTGTTCAATTTCTTCATCATCCAGATCGTCGAGCGAACGAGCGGGCGGAGCCGCCGACGACTCTCTCGACTTTTCACTCTCCTCAGCCTCTGCGGCCTGTTTAGATCCAGATGCCGTTTTTGAATTGTCCGCTACCTTCGCGCCGCCAGCCTTACGTTTGGTTTTCATCTCGGTAGTGGTGGCAGTAGAGGAGTTGGTCATGATGGGGGAAAATGAAAAAAAATGGTTAAGTCAAATTTATCGTTTGACTTATAAAGAAGAGGGAAACGATGCAGGGTCAGAAATCTAGAATTTTCTAGCCGCTGATGGCCGGTCAGGTGACGGACTTAGAAAGAGGAAATCAATTTTCTTTTCTTTCACTATTACCTAATTATTAACCGACGGATATTCCGACATCAATAGCATATCCGCTTAGGCCTTCGAGGGCTCAGGCCTAAGAGGGGGATACTGTTATATCCATGCAACTTCCGATACTTACAACCG
This sequence comes from Gymnopus androsaceus JB14, assembly GCA_009733575.1. Taxonomy (NCBI): domain Eukaryota; kingdom Fungi; phylum Basidiomycota; class Agaricomycetes; order Agaricales; family Omphalotaceae; genus Gymnopus; species Gymnopus androsaceus. The sequence goes on from ML769610.1 coordinate 14,194, forward strand.
ACATTACCGCGATTGGTCCGTGCCGCCGAGCGATTGCCGCTAGTGAGCATTGGATAATCTTCGCAAGTTTCTATTCATTCTTATTGTTTATCCTTTCTATTACTTATTGTTCTTCTACTGAATTAACTGTTGATACTTATTATACTTCTACTGAATACTTACTTACTTTGGCCCGATAGCTCTTCGAGTATATAAGCTAGAGTATTCTGTTTAGTAGTCTTCAGTTTAAATATCAACTTGGATAACTACTTCTCCGGAGATTACTCTCGTCATTGTCTCTATCATTCGTCGGCCTTCTGCCGACAACAATTATTCTCTTCATTGGACTATGCGACGTAGCGAGGGTGTTGTTAATAACTTCACTATCAGTCCACCACCTCAAGCGGCAGTCGCTATCGATCGTTGACAATCCGTTGGCGATACTTTTCCGCCGCTTGCTCGTAGCACGCTCCTAGCAGTATATTTAAACTAATACTTGTTAACGTTGTACTTGTTCTAGATGCATCGATGTCCAAGGAGAGGCCAACCAACGGTCGATCCACCTATCATTCCTCCCAACTCCCCTACTACTCCTAATCCTTTCATCGCCAACACTCAATCTCTTCAACCCTATCAGGAGTCAATTTCAGCAATCGGCAATACTCGCCGACGTGGTAGTGGTTTCGGTCCCACAGCCAGCTGATTCCGCTAAGCCTTTGCCAAATATCCCGATAAGTGTCGGGGAACGTTTTGCAATTTGACCCGACACGCTCCTAACAAGGATCTTCATGAGCAACATCAAGTGGCTCATCCAAATCACAAAGGGGAAGGGTGTAATTCCATAATTGTTCATCCAGAGTGGCTACAAAACAAAGTATTTTCATCATTACACAATTCTCCAGATGACAGACAAGCCAAACTGGTATGCCCATTCGAAAAATATCTGCCGCTGTGCTGAGATCTCCTGTAAATGCACCCATTACATGGGGATCAAGGTCAAAGATATTGTCAACATCCCTAAGATGCGGAGCCCACTTCTCCAACCACTGAGAACGAGCGTAAGTCTCCAGGAAGATGCGCTGCAGGCAGGTGAGCTGTAAAGAAACGATGTTACATGCTCTGGGCTCTGACAAACGTTCAATGTATTTTTGAAGCTGGTCGCAACCCCGAGTCATGAAGTCATCACACAACTGCTCCTGAGGTAGCTTCGCTATTGTCTCACAAAATGTATTGCACATCAAGCTAATCTCCAACAGGAGAGATGGTGCAAGATGGACCATGCCTGTAAGGCCTGGAAAGTTGACAATTTCGAAGTCAGCAGGCCTTGGGTGATACCAGGCCAATGAAGAGGATGTTCTGGAGAGTCGCTTGGGCAGGGGATGACAGCAAGATGGGCAACTACGCTGTGGAACAGCTGGGGCCAGTACAACGGATCATCTTTTGCAAAATGATTTAGTCACCTCATACGAGTCTCACAGTGGGCAATTGGCGCATGGACAACATCCATGTTTGGCATTGTAACGTATAAGCCGACATTTGTAAAAAGCGCACCAATGTGCCCATCAAAAGAACGCAGAGCTAAAGACCCATAGATAATCAGTACCATTGGTAAATAAGATTTACTAAACAACTGATGAGGAACGGGAGCAGCAGGGAGGTGAAGGTGCTGAAGGCTGAGGAGATTTTGTAGCTGGTCCGGCACTGGTAAACAAAGCCATGGACAAGTTGGATATTGCACTGTTGATCCACTTCAGATTAGCCTTAATGGCTTCAAGGTTGTCAGACTTGGTGCCCATAATCCTCCCAATTTTAGGTCTCCATCGAGCATCGTCATAGTTGTAGCCGGAATTTTTGAAAACGTCACTGAACTGCAGCTTGACCTCACCAATTGTTATGTCCATGGCTGCATATATGTGCAAAATGTTCCAGCATTGAAGCTCTAGCTCCAGCGTAGAGGAATTTGACAAAAAGGAATCCATCAAAGAGTAATTTGTGTGAGTAGTGGTGTCCAGTGAGCAAACATTCAGAAAGCCAAAGCCAACTGAACGATTAATACAGAAGGACGAATCCAACTGTACAATGAAAGGACGAATCCAATTACTTATGCTCCCGACGCTGAATACAACAATGAGACGAGGATGAGTGATGATGGCCAAAGTAAAGAGCAAGTCTGTAAGCGCCCAAGCCACAGCGCTATCAGCACCATTGGCAGACCCAAGCGCTTAGTGGACTTGTCGTCTTGTGCTTTAGGTGCCTTCTAACTTCTCGCCTCCTTTGTCTCCTCCTCATTGTGGTGCACAGCGAGCTCAAGTTGGCTTCAGCCTTCTTGATACCAATGCAATTGGCTTTGGCTTTTTGCTCCATATTCGGATGCATCCGTCTATGCGGTAGTGGCTCAAGATCTCTCTAGGCTTTGTTCAGGAGGCATCGTTCAGGCTCGCTCTCCATGTCGCCAGATGGAAGGTAGAATATTACAATTAGATCAGGCTTTTAGGTATAAAAGGTGTGCTTTTTCTCTCTCTCATCCTTCAGAACCATGGGTAAACGTGGCTCTAACCAGATTCAGCCTTCACACAGTTTGTTTATGACGTCTATCGGCTCCTCTCCTGCTGTTACGTCAACTGCCCAATCATCTCCTGCTACTATGTCAACTTCCAGTGGCTTCAAATGTCCTCGCTGTTCCAAAAACCCTTCAGGCAACAACGGTGATGACAATGACAATAGTGATGTCGAACTGGTCACTCCGATGCATACTAAACACCATAAAAGCACTGGCCTTGCAATGCAAGAGAAGGCTGTAGCCTTCAAGGCAACATTTGCAGATGGACTATCTGACAAGGTCATCCTTGGTATGTCCTTGGTGATTTTTAAAAATTATTATTGAACTAATTTTACCCATAGAGAAGCAAATGAAAGGGTGGACCTCAAAGTACTGATAAGTTAGATTTGTGCTGGGTATGAAAACTGACCAAACAACAATCACCCCAATCAGATACAATCCAAAAGGTTTAATTTAATGCAAGGAAGGAGGTTGTCAAAGGTTCCCTTGACTACTAATTGATTCGAAGAGAAAAGCACTTGACAGTTGGCACAGACAGTGCGAGATGAACAAGGTTTATATTTGGAGGGAGGTTTTGAAAAGCCAACTAACGTACGACAACGTGCTGAACTAATTGAGGGGAAAACCAAACACCAAAGCATGGATCAAGTATGCCGACTCAACAAACAACTTTGCATATCCGTGGTGAAACACCAAAGCACAGGTCAAGTACATCAGCAAAAATGCTCTGGGCCTGAGATAGCCTAGGTAGCCTGAGTGACCTGAGATTACCCTATAGATCAACCTCAGGTAGCCTGGGCAACCTGGGTGACCAGGGCAACTCAGGTTAATGGAGACTACCCTCTAGGGTACCCTGAAGTCACTCCATAGGGCTAACCTGGGTGAACCTGAGGAAGCCTGAGGAAACCTGAGCAACCTGAGGCAACCTGAGACAGTCTGAAACTTGGTTTAATTTTATACAACCTAAAGAGCCTAAATAACCTCGGGTTTTAAGCTATTAAATATATAGATGTTCTGTAATTAAAAGCAGACATTCCACTTGCTTGATAAATCATCTATAGATCAAAGTTGTAAGTAATTGCGCGAAATAAGCGCCAAACCGCGTGGGCGCCTGTGAACTGCGTACAATCAAAAACCTGTTGATGGGGTCAAATCATATTCATCAAGAGTATAACAGATTACCTCCTAAGCTTGCTACACTTAAACATGAGTCTGAATAACTTCAGTGAGCTGTTCCGAGATGTAAGTCAAGGTCAATAAGATATTAAGAAGCTTCTTCTAATAAGAATACATTAAGTGAGTCCAATAAGAACAATGAAATAGTATAAGTTGAGCAACATTGAGTGATAAGGAAAAATCTATTCAGAAACCCCCTTTCTAAGAGAAACCCCCGGGTTCCCCGAGAAACCTTCACGAAATATTACTTTGGGGGTTTCACCGTTGACCGGCCGAGACAGGCGCCCAAAAGACCACATCACTACTAACGCACTTCAAGTCTTTCATTTCCGCTACCGCTACCATTGCCATCGATGGGTGTTTTCAGTTTGCTCAAAAATACTTATACCTCCACTTGTTACCAGTATCGAACGAACTTCATTCACTGCCCAACCCACTTTCAAGTCTTTCATTTCCGCGCTACCGCTACTGCAACCATTGCCATCGATCGGTGTTTTCAGTTTGCTGGAATGGAGAAGATTCAAGAATACTTATACTGTCACTTGTTACCAGTATCGAACTTCATTCTTACCTTTATCCCAATGAATTCCAAGGTTTTTCTGTTGCCATTGCCATCGGTGCTTTCAGTTTGCTGGAATGGAGAGCAGCTTAGAAGTAAAGTTTCGACTTTCTGCTCCTACCGATGCACAGCGAGGCAGACATTTCACGTCTCAAATTGAAGCTGCTGAGTACAGCGGCAAGCCTGCATCTCATGCCACTGTTTCTGAGAAATACTTCGCTGATCTCTTGTTTTCTAAAGCCTCTAATATCTCGCTTCCTGATCTCGCGCCAAAAGGCACACTTTCTGGATGGGTATTTGATTCACACATACCTTCCAATGCAGCTGCTGCTGTTATCTTACCGCAGGACATTATTCCGCACATTGATGACCTCATACCAATAACTCGAGACATGCAATTTGACGGGAAAGCGTTCCGTTCAGTTGACATTGAATTTGGGTGAACGTGTTGTGACTGGGAGCTTTAAATTTTCTAAGGTATTTCATTGATTTTATCATCTCGTTGTCATATCTGACATTTTTTGGAAGATTCACTTGTTTACATCAATAAATAATCACGCTGCAGCTATCGATGCTGCGATCAGGCTCGAAGAAGCTCTGGAACGATCCTCTCTCTCTTCAGAAATCGTTTCAAAATTCCTGACAGAGCGTATCCAATCCCCGATTCGTGGTTTTTCTGTGACATTTCCCCTCTGGAACCTTGCCGGGTTATTGGATGAGGAATGGGTTCATGACAATATCTTGCTTGTCGGAACTTATCTACTTTCAATATGCAATTGCAACTGGTACACCACAGATTCCACACTACATTTTCCTTTCGACACACTTGGAAACACGGTACACCATGCTTGTTGAGCGCACGGCCGGTGATGGGAAGCCGAGCCATGACCAGCAGAAACCGGGTTCCTCGATAGTCATGGGTTTCTGCGAGGGGGGTTTCTCTTAGAAAGGGGGTTTCCCAATAGATTTTTCCGAGTGATAAGACTAAGTATAAAGACAGGTGAATAATGAGATAACTAAGATGTTTTTTAGATACCACTACTTATGATAGGCACCCTCAGGTTACCTCAGGTTGCTCAGGCTGCCTCAGGTTTACTCAGGTTCACTCAGGGTAGCTCAGGGTAGCTCAGGTTGACATAGGTTACCTATAACCACCTGAAAAGGCCAAGGAAAAAGGGATAAACCTGGATGACCTGGGCAGCCTAGGTGACCTAGGCTTCCTAGGTAGCCTAGGCACCCAAAGGAAAGCCTTTGATAACCCAGGGCCCAGACCATTTTTGCTGATGTACGCCGACTCAACAAACAACCTTGCGTATCTCGGGAGCCTTTACGTCGCCGCGCAATGACAGCTGGTTCATTAGCAGTATTAAAATAAACCCCAACAAGTTCTCGGAGGCGTATTTTAATATTTGCAACAAGTTGTCAGCACAGCTTTTACCTACAAAAGAAATATCGATACAGAGAGAACGAGAGCCCATGGGAACAAACGGACACTTTTCCCATGCTCGTGTAGGTCACCTGCACCCAACCCTAGCCCTACCTCGCATCCTAACCCTAACCCTGATTAATATTTTAACAGTGGGGGCAAGCCCCCACACCCCCATTATTATCCTCAACCCCTAAACCCTAACCACCCTAACCCTAACCTATGTTCACTGTTTGTTTGGCACTGTTTTGATCAGGTCTCTAACGAGACCTGACCGAAACAGTGCTTATTACTATATTTGGTCATAATCCTAATTTTAGATTAGGATTAAGCGGAGGCACCACTGGAAAGAGGGAGAAAAATAAAGGGGTGTAGCCATTTCCGTTTTTTCCCATGGCCCCTGGTTCCCGAGATATGGTCCCATCTTATCATACTATGGTTAGGGTTCCCTGGGCATATTTGGCTGGCTGACAACTTGTTGCTATTATTAAAATACGCCTCCGAGAACTTTTAGGGGTTTATTTTAATACCTCTATAGCCTCTGGTGGCAATGATACTCCAACTCTCAGGGAATCCCGCGAGTTACCTAACAAGCTTATACAACTGCCGCGCAAGTCACTTGAGTAGGCGTTTTTAACACACACTCAGTGAAGAGCGGGCAAGGGGTAGAATCTGTTGGTAAAGCTAGGTAACACTCCGAGAAGCTTCCTCCCTAAAACTAGACCAAACCGACACTTGGGTCCAAGACCTTTCCTAATCAACAATGGGCTCATCAAGGTGTGCACGTTAGGCTCTACCTGCAGTCCTAAGACTGATGTGACCTCTCTTCAAGATGAAAACCAGGAATGCTTGACTTAATAGCCGGGAAGTAGAATGAACAGCCTCAGTATTATCAAGGTTACAAGAAGGCCACCCGTTTCAAAGGTTGCAGAGGACGATGCAGACGCGTCTGAGCGTGTACAAATCACTACAGGTCCTAAGATAGAACTGCGTTTCAGGTATCAAGTCTAACTTGTTATTCCGAGATAGAATAGCTACCCTTATATACTGAGCGAGATATAATAAAATAGGAAAATGAGAGAAACTGAGTGAGATAGGATGAAACAGAGTAAGTAAAATAGAAAAAGATAAATAATGTCCATATATGCATGTATACTATGGTTTTGCCTCAATGTTTCCCTGCCTCGTTCATTTGTCTTCCTCAATTGGGTCAACTTTTGGGATTTTTGGTCCGAATTGACTTGAGTCATTTGCCTTTTTACAAGGCTCGCCAGTTCCTTTAGCAGAACAGCCCTCGGAAGTATTTCTATGTTTTTCCTCGCCAATGGGAGACTGGTTATTATCCCTAGTTCCGTGCGGTCTCAAGTCTAGATGCATGGTAGCATATGGATCTCGGTAAAATGCTGAGGCTCGGATAGAAACACTCCTTGGTCCTTCCGTGCTCTAGAAGTAGCTACAGCAAGTGAGTCATGTGGCCGCGTTGGATTGCTGTGGCTATCTGCCTGGGTGCTTTCCAGCGAGCATCAACTTTGAGGGCACCCGTTATGGTACTACCTCTCTCAGTCTACCTTGCTTTGTTTAATAAACTTGAGTGTCGTGTAGACTCCTCGGTGAGCTGATCGTGGAAGCAATGCCTCATTAAGACTTCAATCCCTTGGGTATATCCTTTGATGACCTAGCCTAGTATAACTGGTATGTGGGCACGTTTATCTGCCTCGGTCAGCAACTTGTTATCCAACAAGCTTGCCTCACTACACCATACCGTGCATAGGACTTTGATCAAGGCGCATTCGCAAAGTTAAGTATGGTACCATTGCGCGTACCGTTACTCTGCAACCTCTTGGGTAGAATAGGTCCTTGGTAGATTTTAACTATCAGCTCGGGCTCACTATAGTTCTCTTATTGACCGTGTTTTGTTACAAACAGAACCTAGGATTATTGGTTCTGCGCAGTTCTAGCCTTAGCCAAAAAATCAGCGTATCAGTACTACAACCACTTCGATCTTCCAACAATTGATGCCACTGACCCAGTTGTTGTCAAGTATATTTTTCACTGCAAAACGTACGTATTCTTCTTTCTTTCACTCAACTTTTACTCTGGGATTGGATTTGTACTTTCCCAAGGCAATTGGACTCATCTCTTTGCCGTATGTAGGTCCTTGGATATGTCCTTGGGCTTACATCTCCGCTTTTTCTCTCTGCGTAAAGCTCATTTGTTTTAATAAGCTACCCAAACCAAACTGTGTCTCGTGTGCACCATGACGATGGGACCAGCAACTTCATACGACACGTCAATCATTGCACAGCTGTTCCTGAGGCTGAGGCAACAGGTCAGCTCACCATCCCTATGTTCGCTGGTGGCTCCACTTATAGCAAGGCCAAGCTTAGGCTCCTCATTGTTGAGTGGTGTGTGTGGAATAGCCATCCTATGATCATCATAGAGGACAAACCATTCATGAACATCCTTTGTATGCTCAATGCCAATGTTGCCACTCCTGGTTGGAAAGCCATCTCTTGAGATATCAAGGCTGTTTACAAAATCGCAAAGGAGTTCGTTATCAAGTTCCTTTCAAAACAGCGTGGCCTCAAGCACAAAATTCTTGATGGCTGGTCCGTGCTCAATGTCATCTCAATTCTTGGGGCTCTTATATTGTTCCTCAAGGACAACGACAAAATCTATACTATTGTACTGGATTGCTATAGGTATGTGGTTCAATAGGCACAATAAATATTGTTTACCAATATTCTTATTTAGGTTGACCAAGTCTCACACCAGGGAATATCTGGCTGAAAAGGTCGCCAAGTCCCTCAAGGAGTATAGTCTGGACCTTTCTATCCTGAGCATAACCATGGACAATGCTTCCAACAATCACAGGTTGTTGAGAGAATTACCCCATCTCCTACCTTCAGCTGCAACCATTGGTACTCATTACCAGATCCGCTGCTTTGGCCACGTCATCAACTTGTGTGTCAAAGCTTTCCTTTCATTGTTTGATTCCTCTAAGAAAGCATTGAAGGCCGACAGAGATGCTCAGCCAGATGAAGGAAGGGACACCGACAATGAGGAAAATAGTGATGACGAGGATATAGCTGAGGACCAAGAGGTTGATGAGGATCAAGAGGCCAAGCGTGATGCTGGTGACTGGGAGGAGATAGAAATACTCAGCAGTGAGCTGTTGGAGGTTTCTATGCTTGGTGCGGAGGACAAGATTGCTGGTTGTCGCACAATGAAGAAGGTAAGAACATTTGCTTGCTGTGTATGTCCATTTTCATTAGATTTCAGCTTCGCAAACTTGGCAAGAAGTTTTGCAACTCCGATGTGCTTCAGGAGGAGCTTGCCCAGGCTTGCGGGCACGTTGAAATTCAACCAAAGAAGATGATTCAAGCTGTCAATACCCACTGGAATACAATGTGCAAGGTCATTGAGCATGCAGTGTACCTCAAGCCTGCACTCATCTGACTCTTTTCTCAAAAGAAACATTCCAAGGGCACAAAAAATCTCGCAAGTCTTGCACTGAGTGATACTGAGTGGGACTTGTTGGAATTACTCTTGCTCATGCTCAAGGTGAGTATCTTTCTGTAATATATGATATGTTGTGCTAATTGTTACTTAAGGTCTTCCAATGTGTCACAAAGGTCATGTCTCAATTGCATTGCCCACTTGTTGCCGATGCAATTCCTCTTATCAACCTTCTTGATGAATGACTCAAGCTTTTGGTGGCTGATGATAACCAACCAGTTATAATTCATGCCTCCGCTGCCAAAGGGCATGCAGTTCTTAACAAATACTACTCGAAGACTGATGACTCAAGAATGTACCAATTGTGTATGAGTATGTATCTCTTTTATCTCTTTTTTGTTCTATCGGGCTTTGCTGACATGTTGGTAGTGCTTCACCCCAGGTATAAAATGTCTTACTTCACCAAAGCCTCATGGGAAATGGACTGGATTGATACAGCCCGCTGAATCATTCAGGAGGAATGGGAGACTTGTTACAAGCCAACCATTGACCATTCTTTCCTGCAGGATAAGGAGAGTAATACAACTCAAATGGATTCAGTAAGTCTATTAAGTTTTGTTTTTTAATTGTGTTGTAACTGAGTCTTTGCAGGCTCTTGATGATATCTTCAAGGAACTTGACCAGTTTGGCCAAACCAATGCTGAAGATGTGCTGGAGGCATATCTAAGCAGTCCCACTGATGCTGACACAGACCCCATTAAGTATTGGGTCTCATGTGTGGACAAGCCAGGTGCCAAAGTCACTCCCCAAGGAGCCTTGGCTCAAATGGGTTTAGACTTTCTCACTGCTCCAGGTGTGCTATAAGTTGCTTCTTATTGGTACTAATTCTAATTATTCTGTCAGCAACATCAACAGATGTTGAGTGGTTATTCTCACATGGTGGTGCTCAAGTCTCCAAACGTTGTCACAACCTTTTGTTTGAGACTTTGCATCGCCTCATGGTTTTATGGTCATGGTTTGAAGCAGGCCTTGTGCCTGTTGAGCAAGGGGGTACCGGACTTACGGCCCATTACACTCCGGTGAGTGGTTGGTTGCTGCTGAGAGGCCACTAAAATATTTTTTCAAACCTATCTTTTAGAGGCTCTGAGAGCTTTGAAGGGTTAAATATGCTATTGGTAATTGTTATAGGTATTTATCTGTAGCCAATATATGCCAAATGGAAATATTGAGCCTAGAGATAGGCATCAGCGGGAGATATTTATGAGGTCATCTCCGTATGTCATCAAGATTTGTAATGATATAGATAAGATTATTACCATATATAGTATATCAGACATCACGTGGGTGTTGCATGGGTGGGTGGTTACCCCTCCGAGGCCCTTAAAATATTTTTCGGCTTGGTGTAATAAAATTTTTTTTCGGACCCCCTTGCTGTTGAGAGGGTCTTAGAGTACTTCTGTAGTCTCAGGAGCAGGAGAAGGAATGGTGATGCAGACAATGATGATGAAGCTATGTAGTTACTTTTTAATACAAGTACTTGTTTATTGGTTGTAAGTCTTTATGAGTGAAAATAACCGGTACCTGCAGGTACCGGCCTTGACCTGTGGGCCTGGTACCGGTCGGTTTACCTGTGGCAGCTCCCGGTCATACCTGACCTGTTGCCCACGGGTTTTGGCCCAGTCACAGGTCGTTGCTTTGGGCCTCCAGTTACCTGTGTGGCAGGTGCAGGTTTACCGGGACCTGGAGTCATGTCCAACCTTAGGCCAAAGTGATGTACACCAAATGCAGCCTGCTAAACAGCAAGCACATTCACAAGCTCACCAACTCTCCTGGTTCCATCAGACAATGATAGAGTTACCATTGCTACCTTTTGACCTGGTGGATGCCCAGTATCTCCACTGAGAAACTATGACATAGTCAAAAAAGTTCGCCATAGGCAAGAGAGGTATACCAGGACTGCGCACATCAAGATGTGAGATGAGTGAGATTGAAGGTGGGAGCAACAGCCAAAGATGATTGAGGAGGAGTGAATATAGGTATTCTTCCATGTATATCAGCTCAAACCTCAGAGAAAATGTGAGTATGGTACCAGCTACAAACAAGATAGTTCAGTTCACAGTACATATCTCAATGAATGTATTATCATCAGCATGCTGTTCATCAAGCTCCTTGGGCAATGCTTAAACAGTTCCATGGTTGTCTGCGGCAGCATTGTACATTGCTTTGATGCTCTGTTTGAGTAACAAATCTCTCTGGTTGTAAGATGATGCCATCTGGATCAGGACAAGTTAGTGTATGGAGACTGTTGAATTTGATCCAACATACCACTCTGGACTGTTGAGTGGTTTGGTGGAACTCTCGGAAAAAAAGAAGTTTCAAGCTCGCCCCCACTATGATTTGAGCTATTGAAATTTTGAGGACTCTGTCAATGCACTCAAAGAGAAATGTCCAGAATCCATGTAGAGGGGCCATAGTCACAAGCACAATCAGGAACATGGGTGGTGTAATGGTGATTGGGACACATAACATTGACCCTGTAGAGCTAGATTGAATGATCTGTGGTTAGAGAAGAATACAAAACAGAGATGTAGTACATGCACATGGATAAGCTCTATACAATACTCACATATAAGACACTCAGATTCTTGAATATCAGATTCAGACAGTTTCAGTGCCAAAATTAACTTGAGGGCAGATGACAGTTTGAAAAAGTTTGCCAGGTCATCTGGGTGAAGTTTTGGCCTACCCCTCTCAGCATTATCATCCATATCATCATTACTATCATTCACAGTGCTCACGTAACCCTCTTCATCTTCAGCTTCAACAGCTCCATCATCTTGCACCTCTCGAGCAGCAACTGGGTCCAGATCTACCTAATAGAGCATTGCATGTTGATAACTATGAAATATACATGCAAAGAACTGAACTTACTTAAGTGCAGGCAGTTTTTGTATGTTTTTGCTTCCCATGAGCTTGAGATGCTTCAGCAGCCACACATGCCTTTTCTGCTGCTGCTGCCTTTCTAGCAGTGGCTTGCTTTGCTTTCTTCTCATCCAGAGATTTCTGGATGTTTCCAATTTGGTGCAGATGGTCAGACTCAGTGTCATCATCATTGCAATATTAATCCCATATTTGAGGAACCTTCCAATATGGTCAGCTGAAAAACGGCAATAGAAAGACATGAAACATACAGTAATGGGAGAAACCACTGTTGCAGATGTCAGCTGTAAGTGAATCCTGCAGGCTCCCCCATCAGTGCAGGTAATCAACCAAGGTAGTGTCACAGATTTTCCCATTGTTATCTTATCTATGCCATATGATTATCTTGACACATGTCATTATCTAGTAGTGTAGACATGTTCAAGTGGTTGGTAACTCTTGACAATGACACTTGACAGTGAAACCTGACAGGATCAACCCTTGCAGGGTTAACTGACACCTGACAAGATCAACCCTTGCAGGGTAAAGCTGACAGTGGCTTGACAAGTGGCACTTGACAGTACCCCTTGTTTCAGACCCACATGGATAGGTATCATAGGTCATCAGGAAAAACTGTTTGGGCCTTGGATGGCCTGAAGTTAACCTCAAGGTAACTCAAAGACACCTAGGCCACCTAGGTTCCTTTAGGATGACCTAGGAACTAGGGGGTGGACTTTTGACAACCTGAGTCACCTGAGAAAACCTGAGAAAACCTGAGAAAACCTGAGAAACCTGAGAAAACCTGGAAGAACCCTGGGGAAACCTCAGGCAGCCTGAGATAGGCCTAGGCTGCCTAGGCCATCCCAAGTCCAGCCCCTGTAACCTAGGAGGCTTAGGTTACCTAGGCTATCCTTGGCCCAGACCATTTTTCCTGATGGTCCTGTATAGTAGTGACTGGGGTCCCAGTCCCTTTGTATATAAGTAGACTAGTCTGAGCTCAGAGACCTCAGACTCAATAACATCTTTATTTCCTTCACACAAACACTTCTCTTTTCTACACACTCAGCTTAACCTTTGTTTTCAACCTCTAAATCTATAGCAGGTGAGTAAGGGATTTGTGATAGTTTATTGAGTCTTGCTTCTTTGCTACCTGTTGTTGCTGCCAAGGGCAACAGGTAGGAATCCTTGTTTTCAGGCTGCACTGTCTGGCTTCAAGTCAATTGGCTCTGGGAGATTTCATGACACTGTTACTGAAAAGGACAGTTGTTATTCTTGGGAGGCACCTCTTATCTTAGAGGGTAGTTGCATATACTACATGCTGACCTTTATGCTGGACCCTAGGCAGTTAGGGGTTACTTGCTTTCATTGCTTTAGGCACTGTATAAACAAGTTCTGCCTGGTGCTCAGCCTTATGGTACTAACAGCACTCAGACTTGTGCAAGTATAGGATGTTGTGCAATACAACTTCCAAACCCATTTGCTACATGAAGGGAACATGTAGAGATCCCCTACCCATTGACAATGAAGACCATCAAGACACACAACAACTAGGACTTTTTTCCTTCTTGTACCTTGTCTGCTGAAATAGGGACATTGTACTTATGCCATTTGCTTAACAGTTATCATGCCAAAGATACCACAAGGTGCTGTCCTTGCAATGGACAAGTCAACTGGCCTTTATGAGGTCATCAAACCATCCAAGGCTAACAGGGCCAAATTCAAAAAAGTTGGAGCCCCAAGATATCCAAAATATCCTGTCACCTTTGACCTCTTTTATATGCCACCTCTTACTTAGAGCAGAGGTCAGAGCTTGCTTTCTATCACCAGGAGGAGAGGGAAACTCTGTCCCTCCTTTCTTGTTTGACACTGGAAAGCAGAACCTTGGAAGAGCAAAGAGCGCTTGTCTGACCCACCAACTCCACTTCCCTTTATAGACAGAATCTCTGTCTTACCTGAACCTATACACATTCCTCCTCCTATCCCTAATACTCTCAAGTTCCGTAAAACTAAGCTACTTTGTCGCATTGAAGAGCTTAAGCCAAACCTTCTTGCTACCACTATCAGGCTTCAGCCTATTGTTGCAAAACTTAGTGCTGAAGCTGAACAACAGAGACTTGGACTTCCCATTTCTATTTCACCAGAGATTGGAATTAGGCTATGGGACTGGTATCAGAAACTAGACGAGCTAGACGAGCTAGAGGAAAAGCTGGACACCATTGGGCACACTCTCACAAATGCTCAGTGGAGGAGACTAAGTGGGAGTCTGAAGCAAATTGGAGGGGTTTCATTTGTAAACTTATCAGAAAGGTTTTCTGAAGTCTGCAAGGAGCTTTATGACCTAAATATTAAGCTACCTTAATTCAAGGGGTGTTCAAAAAAATAAGTGCTGACATGACCTGGGGGGGGGGGGTCTGAGAATTCCTTATGGCCGAAAATTTCTTCATACTATTGAGGCTCTGGGGGGCATTTTAGGTTAATTCAACTACTGAAATAAGGCTATAAAAACTATTTAAAGCACTCAACATCTCAAATCTCCCTGAAAAACATGGATTCTATAGGATATGATGCATTTTTGTACCAATTTAGCACCTCCATCAAAAAATATTGTCAATGCAAGCACACTTACACTAGGTTGAATTGAACTTAGATGATCTGCTGTGTATTAATTGCCTCTGAAAATGTTGTTTAAAGGTGCAAAGGAGAAAAAATTGTTATGTAATACAAATTTGAAGTTGGAAATCCTACGAAGTGTGGGAAAATTTTACTATATATAGGCAGTGGAGGTGGGGGGGGGGGCTTCATGAATCCTTATGACCCAAAAACAAGGTCATGTTGGGACTTAGTGGGTTGAACACCCCTTGCCTTAATTACACAATGGCATGTAACTGGCAATGCATTTTATTTTCATTCTACTTTCTTTATTCATTATAAACAATTGGCTAATTAAGGAGCAGCAGAAATGGCCTCCTACACACCATACCAACCCAACACTGCCATTATTGAAGATGTCAACAGCTGGGCACATCATGTCTCAGCTGGAGTAGACATGTCAGTTATTGGCTTTGACTCTGTTGATAAGCAAAACCAAGTGGGGCAATTATTCCGTAATGCCCATGAGACCACAACTGCAACAGTCAAGAATTACATTGACCTAAATGTCACTGGAATCACTGAGTTCATGAATGAGACATTTACCACAACCATTCATACTCAGGAGGCTCTAAAGGAGGAAGTCAAAAGCCTTTGCCAGATAGTAGAAACTCAAGCAGAACTGCTCCGAGCTTATAAAGCTCAACTGGACAGACTTCCTGCTGACTCTGGTGCTGGACCCTTCAGAGGCCTTAAAATTCCTGAACCACCTACCTTTTCTTGGACAGACAACAAAATGTCTCTGGAAGATTGGCTGAATCAGGTAGCCTTGTACTGTTCCTCATCAGGCATTGTTACAGATCACCAAAAGATTGTAACTGCACTTACCCACTTGTGTTCACATGCTACAACTTACATGAGAAAGTACTTTGATGACAATAGGCAGGAAAGAGATTTGGGTGCTTAGAGCAAATTTTTTGATGAGCTAAATGCCATCTATGGTTGCCAAGATGATAAAGACGGAGCTAAAGATGAACTTACAGCACTCTGGAATAACAAGGCTCTGGATAATAAGGACTTCATCAAGTATGCAGAACAATATTGCACTCTTGCATGCATTATTGAATATTAGGATAAAATCCACATTGACAAGCTGTGCAGTGTCATTTCTCCAGAGTTGCGAAATGCACTCATTATATTGGAGATTTGTGGAAAGACACCAGAAGTTTGGGAAGAATACTTGGAGCTTCTTCTCACTGCATACAAAGCCTTATACCCAGAGAAGACTAAAAGTTCAATCTTTGGCACTAGCAACAATACCAAAAGCAATGGCAATAATGATCCAAATGCTATGGAGATAGATATGGCAAAAAAGAGTAAGGGCAAAGCCCCTGAACAGGTTAATTCACAGGAGTCCAAAAAGAGACATTGCCAAATATGCACTGGAAAAGGCTTCAAAACAAAGGCAAAAACTCACAATACTCCTGGTTGTTATGACAAGCCTGGTAATGAAGGCAAGCGACCTGTTTTCAAACCCTCATCATCAACTCCATCAGCATATGGACAAGGAAATAAAGGAGGACAACCTACACAAGGAGGCCTTGGACCAAGGACCCTCAAAACACGTTTATTGGAATCCCTCAATGAACTAGACTTAGAGAAGCCAGATACCCCTGCTGGAGCTCTCAATGTCAACACTGCGAGCATCCCCAAGATAGTTGAACCCAAGTCCACTGCAAAGGGGACAACTGCACAAATTGATGAAGTGCAGGTGGGACCTTCAAGACTGACAAGTTGACCCAGATGGGCAAGAAGTCAACAATCCAAAGTGGATTTTCCAGATGCACTGTAGAGGGGATTTTCTGCAATCTACAGTGTAGAAGTAGTATACCTGTCAGCCCTGATAATAAATCAGATAAAGTAGTACTAGAATCTTGTGTAAATAATACTGCTTGCAACAAGAAAATGACATTTAAACTTCTAGTTACACTTTGGGTATATGCATCAGCAAAAATGGTCTGGGCCCTGGGTTATCAAAGGCTTTCCTTTGGGTGCCTAGGCTACCTAGGAAGCCTAGGTCACCTAGGCTGCCCAGGTCATCCAGGTTTATCCCTTTTTCCTTGGCCTTTTCAGGTGGTTATAGGTAACCTATGTCAACCTGAGGTAGCCTGAGCTACCCTGAGCTACCCTGAGTGAACCTGAGTAAACCTGAGGCAGCCTGAGCAACCTGAGGTAACCTGAGGGTGCCTATCATAAGTAGTGGTATCTAAAAAACATCTTAGTTATCTCATTATTCACCTGTCTTTATACTTAGTCTTATCACTCAATGTTGCTCAACTTATACTATTTCATTGTTCTTATTGGACTCACTTAATGTATTCTTATTAGAAGAAGCTTCTTAATATCTTATTGACCTTGACTTACATCTCGGAACAGCTCACTGAAGTTATTCAGACTCATGTTTAAGTGTAGCAAGCTTAGGAGGTAATCTGTTATACTCTTGATGAATATGATTTGACCCCATCAACAGGTTTTTGATTGTACGCAGTTCACAGGCGCCCACGCGGTTTGGCGCTTATTTCGCGCAATTACTTACAACTTTGATCTATAGATGATTTATCAAGCAAGTGGACTGTCTGCTTTTAATTACAGAACATCTATATATTTAATAGCTTAAAACCCGAGGTTATTTAGGCTCTTTAGGTTGTATAAAATTAAACCAAGTTTCAGACTGTCTCAGGTTGCCTCAGGTTGCTCAGGTTTCCTCAGGCTTCCTCAGGTTCACCCAGGTTAGCCCTATGGAGTGACTTCAGGGTACCCTAGAGGGTAGTCTCCATTAACCTGAGTTGCCCTGGTCACCCAGGTTGCCCAGGCTACCTGAGGTTGATCTATAGGGTAATCTCAGGTCACCCAGGCTACCTAGGCTATCTCAGACCCAGAGCATTTTTGCTGATGTGGTATGAAAGTGCAGGCCAAGGCTCTGGTTGACTCTGGAGCAACAACAAATTTCATCGATAAATCATTTGTTGAAAGAAACCACCTGTTAACAAATAAGTTGGCAGCACCGTATGTCATAAAGAATGTGGATGGAACACTCAATATTTCTGGAGACATTAGAGAGTATGTCTGTGCATACCTGCAAATTGGTACACATAAAACAGTACAGTATCTTTATGTCACCCAGTTAGGGGACAAGGATATGATGATTGGCTACTCTTATCTCCATAAACATAATCCTGAAATTGACTGGCAATCAGGGGATGGGCGTTCACCAGGTGTCCAGGATCTGTGCCAACAGAACCCGTAAAATACAACTTGTTGAAGCAGGAGCGAC
>ML769610.1:32219-116083 GCA_009733575.1 Gymnopus androsaceus JB14
CCTGCTTGGAGCTCGTCAAATGTCAACATCTGCGAGCATCCCAAGTATAGTTGAACCCAAGTCCACTGCAAAGGGGACAAACTGCACAATGATGAAGTGCAGGTGGGACCTTCAAGACTGACACGTTGACCCGATGGGCAAGAGTCACCAATCCAAAGTGGATTTTCCAGATGCACTGTAGGAGGGATTTTCTGCAATCTACAGTGTTAGAATGTAGTATTACCTGTCAGCCCTGATTAATAAATCAGATAAGTAGTACTAGAATCTGGTGTAAATTTATCTGCTTGCACCAAGAAAATGACTTTAACTTCTGTTACACTTTGGTATATGCATCAGCAAAAATGTCTGGGCCCTGGGTTATCAAACCTTCTTTGGCGTGCTAGGGGCTTCCTAGGAAGCTGGTCACCTAGGCTGCCCAGGTCATCCAGGTTTATCCCTTTTTCCTTGGCCTTTTCAGGTGGTTATAGGTAACCTATGTCAACCTGAGGTAGCCTGAGCTACCCTGAGCTACCCTGGAGTGAACCTGGAGTAAACCTGAGCAGCCTGAGCAACCTGAGGTAACCTGAGGGTGCCTATCATAAGTAGTGGTATCTAAAAAACATCTTAGTTATCTCATTATTCACCTGTCTTTATACTTAGTCTTATCACTCAATGTTGCTCAACTTATACTATTTCATTGTTCTTATTGGACTCACTTAATGTATTCTTATTAGAAGAAGCTTCTTAATATCTTATTGACCTTGACTTACATCTCGGAACAGCTCACTGAAGTTATTCAGACTCATGTTTAAGTGTAGCAAGCTTAGGAGGTAATCTGTTATACTCTTGATGAATATGATTTGACCCCATCAACAGGTTTTTGATTGTACGCAGTTCACAGGCGCCCACGCGGTTTGGCGCTTATTTCGCGCAATTACTTACAACTTTGATCTATAGATGATTTATCAAGCAAGTGGACTGTCTGCTTTTAATTACAGAACATCTATATATTTAATAGCTTAAAACCCGAGGTTATTTAGGCTCTTTAGGTTGTATAAAATTAAACCAAGTTTCAGACTGTCTCAGGTTGCCTCAGGTTGCTCAGGTTTCCTCAGGCTTCCTCAGGTTCACCCAGGTTAGCCCTATGGAGTGACTTCAGGGTACCCTAGAGGGTAGTCTCCATTAACCTGAGTTGCCCTGGTCACCCAGGTTGCCCAGGCTACCTGAGGTTGATCTATAGGGTAATCTCAGGTCACCCAGGCTACCTAGGCTATCTCAGACCCAGAGCATTTTTGCTGATGTGGTATGAAAGTGCAGGCCAAGGCTCTGGTTGACTCTGGAGCAACAACAAATTTCATCGATAAATCATTTGTTGAAAGAAACCACCTGTTAACAAATAAGTTGGCAGCACCGTATGTCATAAAGAATGTGGATGGAACACTCAATATTTCTGGAGACATTAGAGAGTATGTCTGTGCATACCTGCAAATTGGTACACATAAAACAGTACAGTATCTTTATGTCACCCAGTTAGGGGACAAGGATATGATGATTGGCTACTCTTATCTCCATAAACATAATCCTGAAATTGACTGGCAATCAGGGAATGGGCGTTCACCAGGTGTCCAGAGATCTGTGCCAAAAGAACCTGTAAAATACAACTTGTTGAAGCAGGAGCTGACAAACTTCAACTTGAGCAGGATTTACCATGGGAATCTTCACTGGACATATTAGGAGAAGAGGACTGTGAAAATCCATATATAAATTGGATTGATATTAATGATCGACATAGTAACACACAAGCTGCAGTTATTGCCACCATGTTAGATGAAAATGACATGGATGAGGAAAACGATGAGGAAGATAAGGACACCATTAAATGGAAGCTCCATGTGCCACCATGGTTACATGATTATGGCACCATCTTTTCAAAAAAAAATCAGAGCAAATGCCGGAACATAAAGCATATGACCACCCAATTAATTTTGTGGAAAGTGCAATGCTTCCAAAACCAGCTAAGGTCTACCCATTGTTTCTAAAGGAAAGAAACTCATTTGATGAATGGATTGATGAAGAACTTAGAAAAGGTTATATCCGACCTTCTCAAAGTCCCATTGCAGCACCTTTCTTCTTTGTAAAAAAGCATGATGGAGGTCTCTGTCCATGTATGGATTACCATGCACTTAATGACATCACTGTAAAAAATTGCTACCCAATTCCTTGAATCTCAGATCTCATTGATGCATTAAGTCAAGCATCTATTTTCACCAAAATTGATCTACAGTGGGGATATAATAATGTTTGTATTAGAGAGGGTGATGAATGGAAAACAGCATTTACTACAAAAAGAGGTCTATTTGAGGCAACGGTGATGTACTTTGGATTCTCCAATGCACCTGCAACATTCCAACATCTTGGGGGACTTGATTTGTAAAGGACAGGTCATGGTGTATCTGGATGACATCCTCATCTTTGGAAATGATAGAAAGGAACACAGAGAAATTGTCAAAGAAGTGCTGCAAAGACTTTGAGACAATGATGTCTATGCAAAGGCTGAAAAATGCTTTTTTGAAAAAGATAGCATTGAGTACCTTGGAATGATTATTTCTAAGGGTCATGTTTCAATGGACCCAAAGAAACTTGCTGGAGTTCTAGAGTGGCCTGAACCACTGAAAGTTAAACATGTACAAGCTTTCTTAGGCTTTGCAAATTTCTACAGAAGGTTCATTAAAGACTTTGCCAAGATTGCAAGGCTACTCACAGATCTAACCAAGAAGGACCAACCTTGGGCTTGGGGTGAGAAACAGCAACAAGCTTTTGAAGCACTGAAACAGGCTTTTACCTCAGCCCCAATTCTACAAATTCCTGATGACTTTAATCCTTTCAGACTAGCTACTGATGCAAGTGACTTTGCTGTTGGAGCAGTCTTGTACCAACTGGACCCAGATGATAATCTGTGGCATCCAGTAGCCTTCTATTCCAAGTCACTCAGTGTGCATGAGCGCAACTATGAGATATATGACAAGGAATTGCTTGCAATTATTCGAGCATTAGAAGAGTATAGGCACTACTTGGAAGGTCATCCTGAAAATTTTGAGATTTGGTCAGATCAACAGAATTTGACTTATTTCAAAACAGCCCAAGGGCCAAAAGTTAACAAGGAGACAAGCACAATGGTCTTTATACCTCACAAGATTTAACTTTGCTCTCAAATATAAACCTGGAAAAACAATGCAAGCTGAAGACCCTCTGTCCAGGAGGCCAGATCATGAGGAGGGGGTAAACCTTGATAACAGTGATCAAACACTGCTCAAGCCTGAATTTTTTGCCATTCAAGTAATCAAGGCTACTCATGAATTGCCTGTCAATGACAAACAGATCCTAAGAGAGGTTTTATTATCAGATGAAGTAACAAAGGATTACAAATCACTTCTCACAACTGAACCACAAGAGCTTAAAAAAGCTCTTGAAGAGTGGAATTATGAAAATGGACTGCTACTCCATAGAGGGAAAGTCTATATCCCAAAAAGTAAAGATGATCATCTTCAAAGAAGAATTGCCCAAATCCATTATGATTTACCATCAGCTGGGCACTCAGGCAGGTGGAAAACATATGAACTTGTCTCTAGAAATTATTGGTGGCCAGGGATGTCAATCTTTGTGAAACATTATGTTACAGGCTGTGAGATGTGCCAGTGGATGAAAAATTGCCCACAATGGCCTTTTGGGACTTTACAACCAAGGTGCCTAATGGACCTTGGGAAATAATTTCCATTGATCTCATTACTCAATTACCCAAATGTGGAGAGTATGATGCAATCTGTGTAGTAGTAGACCGCTTAACCAAGAGAGCACACTTCTTCCCAATCACAAACAAGTTCTCTGCAAAATATCTGGCAAGATTGCTCTATGACAGGATTTATCCCCTGCATGGACTTCCACTACAGATCATTTCAGATAGAGGAACTCAGTTTGCTGCTGAAGTCTTCTAGGAATGGTGCAAGCTACTTGGAATTGAATCAACTATGTCTACTGCATATCATCCTCAAACAGATGGTCAAACAGAACATGTTAACCAGATTTTGGAACAGTATCTTAGGTGCTATGTTGACTACAATCTTAATGATTGGGCTACACTGCTAAGTACAGCAGAATTTGCTTATAGCAATCAAGCACATGAAGGTACCAAAGAGAGTCCATTCTTCTTGGAGTATGGTTGACACCCACATGCAGGTCCCACACTGCTAAAAGAAGGTCTAAAATTTGACCTCAGTGACATGATGCAAAAAAGATTTGATGCTCAGGAGCAGGCAAAAGCTGCTCTAAAATTGGCTGCTGAAAGGATGAAGTGGTACTATGACCAAGGAGTACAAAGTATTCCATTTAAAGTTGGAGACAAAGTGCTGCTAAATCTCAAAGACTATCAAACCATGGAACAGTCACTCCAACCTAGATACAAAGGACCATTCAAGATACTTGAAAAGTTGTCTGAAGTTACATTCAGGTTGGAGCTACCAGACAAGTACCATGCAATACACCCTGTCTTCCATGCCAGCAAGCTAGCCACCTATAATGAGCCAACTATTATTGGACAAAAGAGATCCGCACCTCAACCAGTTAATATCAGTGGAAATGAGGAGTAGGAAGTTGAAAAAATTCTACAACACCGAGTTCGTGGTAAAACCACACAATATCTTGTCAGATGGAAAGGCTTCACTTGAGATCAGGATACTTGGGAACCCAAAGGGAATCTGAAGATTGTACAAAGTAAAATCAAAGAGTATGAAAAGCAGAATTTGGAAGCACATACCATGGAATTTGGCCTTCTCAACGGAGCTTGATCCTGAAGAGGGGGTAATGTCACAGATTTCCCCATTGTTATCTTATCTATGCCATATGTTTATCTATGATATGTTTATCTTGACACATTTTATTATCTTGACACATGTCATTATCTAGTAGTGTAGACATGTTCAAGTGGTTGGTAACTCTTGACAATGACACTTGACAGTGACACCTGGCAGGATCAGCCCTTGCAGGGTTAACTGACACCTGACAAGATCAACCCTTGCAGGGTAAAGCTGACAGTGGCTTGACAAGTGGCACTTGACAGTACCCCTTGTTTCAGACCCACATGGATAGGTATCATAGGTCCTGTATAGTAGTGACTGGGGTCCCAGTCCCTTTGTATATAAGTAGGCTAGTCTGAGCTCAGAGACCTCAGACTCAATAACATCCTTATTGTCTTCACACAAACACTTCTCTTTTCTACACACTCAGCTTAACCTTTGTTGCCAACCTCCAAATCCATAGCAGGTGAGTAAGGGATTTGTGATAGGTAGGCAGGAATTAGAATCTAAGAGATACAGTTAGCAAGTTAACAGACTAATTAATATCACAATGTAACTCATACCTTTGATAACAGGTTGTGGAACTGGAATAACTTCCTGCACTTCCAGAGTACCTTTCATTGGATCCAGATGTGATAGAAGTGAGTTTTCACAAGACCTGGCGAACATAAAAAAATGCTCACCAAGGATCAGATTGTGCATTGGGTCCACAACCACCATGCGAATAATGTCAAAGTATAGGGGATGGGCTAGTTCAGACCAGCGAGCAGCAAATTTTTTAACAAACTCTTTCCATGCAGTATCAGTCAAGCAGTTTGAATATGCATGGCATGATTGTACATGCTCTTCATGAGTGCAAGGTGGAAATGCTAGATAATAGTTTAATTGTAAGTGGAGAATTTAAAAGATTGAATTAGAACAAACTGTTTGCCTCATAAGCAGCTGCCATTACCTTGTCAGACTGTTTGATCCAACACCAAGTACAGAAGAAAGTATGCGAGTGGGAGGCAAATCCTCCAAGCTTGTGTGCAGCAGGCTTGTCACAGATGACACAAATAAGGATAACCCTCACCAATCAGCCCTTGGGATACTCTGGTGTTTTCATTCAAAAGCCATATTTCCGAAGGCGGAGAAGTTCATTTACCAGTATCTGCATGAAGTGTTGAACTTCATCACTAGTCTGATCCTTTAAACTGGGCATGATTCCAGTTAATATGAGATTCAATGTGCAATATCTGATACATTGTTAGTGCCAGCTTAAGGATATTTTTTTAAAAAGAGATCAAACACACTGAAGATGCATGGGTAAATTAACAATATTGAAGGTTATTGGACAGGATGAATGGAATGCTGAGATGGGGCTTCAAAGATAGGAAAACCTGAAACAATGAACAAATGTCAAATAGTGAATTGAACAAATTGATAAAGGCATACCAATCAACACCGAGTGTGAGGCCAATCCATAGCTCGGTACTCAACTCAGGAGCTAGTGGGTTAGCAAAAAATTCGCTTCCATCCGCTGCTTCAAGCTCCTGGCAAATACGGCCATCGAAGTTGTCCTGATATTCCCCAGGCTGAGGGTGTACCTTTTGCCAATTTTCCATTTCTTTCTCTATTCCTGGGAGAGCTAGTACATCCCACAGCTGGGACTCAATGCTTTTCATTGGAAACTGTAAGAAGGGTTTCGCATTCTGCTTTACTGGACCTTGTCTGTTGGTACCCTGAGTGATACAGAACAAGGGATTTTAGCACTGAACACAGAGCTCATGTGTTTTTGTGCTCAAAGGATGGGGTTCCTTGCATGAAGGACAGACAGGAAGAATCTGGAATGATGGTTCAACACCAAGATGCAATATGACAGTTGGCAGTGTGTGATAGAGCAGAGGCGTGAGCACAGATGCAGCACCTGCTGCTTGGAGAATGTTGAATACAAGGAATAACAGGACATTGCATGCAATGAATGGAAGGTGGTAGTGAGTGTGAAGTCAGGCAACCACAATATATAAATGTTGCAAGGCTGTGTGCATATTTTCCATGAAGAATTCAGCTGCAGAATTTGAGGCCTTGCTGGGGACATAAAATGGATCCTCAGCTAAAATTTTGGCTGTTGTTGGATGAATGGAAGCTGTACAAGGAGTTACTGAGGGTGAAACTTGGGCAGATGGCAGTGCAGGTGGAGGTATTGGAAGGTCAACTATTTTCTCTTCCTCATCATCTTCATCATCTGAATCCCCTATCATCTGTATTTCTGGCATCTCTCGCATAACCTGCTCCATGTACTGCGCTACCAGGGACTCACCCAGTTCGCAATCAGCAAGTTCAACCTGCTGAGAGCCAGCAGATAA
Source organism: Gymnopus androsaceus JB14 (assembly GCA_009733575.1). Taxonomy (NCBI): domain Eukaryota; kingdom Fungi; phylum Basidiomycota; class Agaricomycetes; order Agaricales; family Omphalotaceae; genus Gymnopus; species Gymnopus androsaceus. Next base: position 39,394 of record ML769610.1, read on the forward strand.
ACGGCACTGGTGTGGCGTAAGATGAGGTGTGGGTTCTCTTGGTGGACACTGAGGAGTAGAGAACAGAGATTCAAGTATTCTGTCAGAAATAGAGGGAGAGCCTGGTGAGCATTGGATGTTGGATGCCTGAGCCATGTAAGTGTCAAACGGCAGGTCAAACACAGACTGTGAGTCGGATTCAGGTGCTGGGGATTTAGTTGAGTTGGTAAAGCTAGGTTCATTATTGAATTTGGATGTCAATTGATATTGCCAGCTCCTCCTGGTCTCGCAGACAGTGATAATCCCTAGTGCCTTGACTGACAGAAGCACCATTGCATTTCTTGATATTGCAAAAGCATAAGGGCATCCTGCATCAGACTTGTCTATTAGTAAATAATGCAAGGCAGTCAAACAAACAAACATACCTTTTCTTGAACTTCTCGAAGGAGTTAAGTGGCGGGCATAGAAGAGAGATCAGCCAAGAATCAAACTGAACATTAATCGTAAAAACTTTGCTGTATTAATCCTAAGTGACAATGTCATATAGGTATAAGGCAGGCTGCTACTGTGAGACAGTCTGTGGCTATGTGAAAGCAAGAGTGGATACTGTGAGTAACATGATGTCATGTATGAGATGCTAGGACAAACAAAATTACACCATTGCAGAGACTTTGAGAAAGTGTTCCATAAACAGAGTGATAGAAAAATGTACCTTGATATCCACCATCAATGTTTCTGATAGATGGCTGCAAGATTGGCCATGGCATTCAAGGAATCTGTCAATCTGGGTGGTGCTGTTCAAGCACTTGCTTGCACAGTAGCAACACCTCCTCTTCCAATTTTTCAGCTGCCTCCAACTTTCCAAGTGCATGATATGTGCCTGCAAGCAAGGGGGTGTAAAATTTATAAAAAATGACCGGACATTGATTTTTTTTTCCTGAGCCTGGCCGGCGGACTAACTAACTATGTAAGCATTCCCACGCCCATATATGGTATATCAAGATAAGATTTCATCATACATTGCTCTCTACTGAGTCAGAAGACACTGTTTGGACACTGTACCTTCACTTTGAGCTTTTTTTAGCATCCATAAGCCATAACAAATCCCATTTTTCCTTCTGAAACACTAATACAGTGATACTCCTCATATGTCCTGCTTTGACCGGCCAAAGCAAGCAAGTAAGTACATGAGAGCAAGGAGGTGTAGGAAGGCTGTAATTTATACAATGGATGCTATTTACTTACAGGTAGTGTAAGATATATACATTTTGAAGTTTCCAGGATGCCAAAAGTGGTCAAAATAGGTCAATCTTTAGGGTCTCAATATTTTTTTTTGGGCTGCGGGGGCTGGACTAACTAACCTAGGCCTGGTCGGGCGCTAAATTCTTTGAACCCCCTTGCCTGCAAGATTGGTCGTGGCCCTCAAGGTATCTAGATGGTGCTCTCCAAGTAATTGCTTGCACAGTGGCAGCACCTCCTCTGCCATTTTTTCAGCTGCCTCCAACTTTCCAAGTGCCCGATATGTGGCTGCAAGATTGGTCATGGCCCTCAAGGTATCTGGATGGTGCTCTCCAAGTAATTGCTTGCACAGTGGCAGCACCTCCTCTGCCAATTTTTCAGCTGCCTCCAACTTTCCAAGTGCCCGATATATGGCTGCAAGATTGGTCATGGCTATCAAGGTATCTGGATGGTGCTCTCCAAGTAATTGCTTGCGCAGTAGCAGCACCTCCTCTTCCAATTTTTCAGCTGCCTCCAACCATCCAAGTGCATGATATATGACTGCAAGATTGGACATGGCTATCAAGGTATCTGGATGGTGCTCTCCAAGTAATTGCTTGCACAGTGGCAGCACCTCCTCTGCCATTTTTTCAGCTGCCTCCAACTTTCCAAGTGCCCGATATGTGGCTGCAAGATTGGCCATGGCTGTCAAGGTATCTGGATGGTGCTCTCCAAGTAATTGCTTGCACAGTGGCAGCACCTCCTCTTCCAATTTTTCAGCTGCCTCCAACTTTCCAAGTGCATGATATGTGCCTGCAAGATTGGCCATGGCCCTCAAGGTATCTGGATGGTGCTCTCCAAGTAATTGCTTGTGCAGTGGCAGCACCTCCTCTGCCAATTTTTCAGCTGCCTCCAACTTTCCAAGTGCCTGATATGTGGCTGCAAGATTGGCCATGGCCCTCAAGGTATCTAGATGGTGCTCTCCAAGTAATTGCTTGCACAGTGGCAGCACCTCCTCTGCCAATTTTTCAGCTGCCTCCAACTTTCCAAGTGCCCGATATATGGCTGCAAGATTGGTCATGGCCCTCAAGGTATCTGGATGGTGCTCTCCAAGTAATTGCTTGTGCAGTAGCAGCACCTCCTCTTCCAATTTTTCAGCTGCCTTCAACTTTCCAAGTGCATGATATATGACTGCAAGATTGGACATGGCTATCAAGGTATCTGGATGGTGCTCTCCAAGTAATTGCTTGCACAGTGGCAGCACCTCCTCTGCCATTTTTTCAGCTGCCTCCAACTTTCCAAGTGCCCGATATGTGACTGCAAGATTGGCCATGACTGTCAAGGTATCTGGATGGTGCTCTCCAAGTAATTGCTTGTGCAGTGGCAGCACCTCCTCTGCCAATTTTTCAGCTGCCTTCAACTTTCCAAGTGCCCGATATGTGGCTGCAAGATTGGCCATGGCTGTCAAGGTATCTGGATGGTGCTCTCCAAGTAATTGCTTGTGCAGTGGCAGCACCTCCTCTTCCAATTTTTCAGCTGCCTTCAACTTTCCAAGTACCCGATATGTGGCTGCAAGATTGGCCATGGCCATCAAGGTATCTGGATGGTGCTCTCCAAGTAATTGCTTGCGCAGTGGCAGCACCTCCTCTTCCAATTTTTCAGCTGCCTCCAACTTTCCAAGTGCACGATATGTGCCTGCAAGATCAGCCATGGCCCTCAAGGTATCTGGATGGTGCTCTCCAAGTACTTGCCTATGTACAGAAAGCACCTTGTCTTCCAAGTCCTCAGTATAAGTCCAGAAACCATTGTTTCCAAATACTTTTGCCAGACAAATCTTTGCATGGACTGTGGGTAAAGTATTTACCTGCCAAACATGACTGGCATGTATTAATAACTGCCGACAAAACTGATATTCCTCATTTGTTTTTCCCGGTGGAGTAGCACGTGCAAGCAGTAATATAGCTGTCTGGCTTATGACATCTGGACATTCAGTGCTTTCCTGGACACATGTATGTATTACTGCATGAAAGTCAAGACATTTTTTGACAACATTGTATGATGCAAGGGATAGTTGGCACATTTCAATTACACAGTCCTCCCATGAGTCTTCATCTTTGAACAGCAACAAGAATTCTTTCATAAAATTTATGGCCTTGATAGGTGGATCTATGTCAACAGTACTGCTATCATTACAAGTGAAAGCAGCTGCTTGAGTGAAGATCTTCAAAGGGATGGCAGTTTGATTTAGATATCCACATATTTGCATAAGAAGCTGGGTTGGATGACTGAGTTTCTCAAAACTCAAATGAAAAGCACTATACACAGTTCTCTGATAACTATCCAGTGTCCTCATTCTGTAATTCAAAATTTTCTTCTTTTTCTTATTAAAATGTGTCAAGTAATTTTGCAGTGTACAGGTTGGAGTTGCCCCGATATATGCCCCGGCTGTTGAGACAGCTAATGCATGACAGTCAAGAGCCTCAACTATCTTGAAAGCCCAGTTCAGGTTTTCATTGGAGCTCTGTTTGTGTGCTCGGTTTAGAAGTAGCTCCACAGCACTTTCCTTTGTAAGATCCATCAAGTCAATATGACAATCTGGAGATGCCATTTGTGATGTTTCCGAAAGGCGGCTGGTAACAATCACATCACCACGGTTGCAAATGGGGACATAGTCATTGAGATAGACCTTGTCATCATCTGCATTGTCAAAAATGCAAAGCCAATTCTCACTGGTCCTTGTCAGGAAATCTCTGACATCTTTGAAATCCTCACCAACCCCTGCAGCTTTACCAAGGTCTTTGAAATTGGCAGTCAGGGTGTCATGAGAGGATGCATCAAAAAACCAAACATTTGAAAATCTGTTTAAATGTTTAGTATCACTTGTTGTTTTGAAATCTCTTTTTTCCTTACCTGGATGAATTCTCAGAAACAAACTTGAGAACTGCTTGTGTTTTTCCAGTCCCTCCATTTGCCACAAGTGTGACTACATGTCTTCTAGCATTAAGGACCCTTTCAATAGAATGCAACAACTTGTGCACTACTTGTTGGTTGGCACCATTGGGAAGATGAAAAGGAGAAGATGATTGTGTGGTTATCACAAGCACAGGAGCATAGGGAAGTGTATGAAGATCTTCTGAGTCCACTGGTGCATGTGCACTTTGCAGAACCAGTAGAGCATCAGCCCGAGCCAAGGCATCTTTATTGATGTCTGCAACTGATTTGGCTAAAGCTTGGCCAGAGCTTGCATCCAGAAAAAGGAGGGAGCTGCTATAATGAGTAATTGAGTATCTCTGTTCATTGAATAAAACTTACTATTTAAGGTTCTGTCTTACAAAATCCCTGAGTACATCCATGTTTGTACCCCAGAGAGTCACTGCTGGTGCAGAAAATATCTTTGAAAGTTTGCTCAATACATCTTCACGCCCCACAAAGTATTCACTAGGTGAAGGACACTCGAGAACTTTTGAAACTGGAATAACCTGGCCTGTTTGTGCATAAAATCAACATTGAAAATAAAAGAATAAGAATTCAGATCATGTTCAATTACCATTGTTTGCAGTTTGAGATGTTGTTCCATAGAAATTGTTATGAACAGTATCAGCAGTGTTGAATACAGGTTGTCCATTAATACGAACGTTTGATGCTTGATTAAACATATGTGTGCTAAATGATGAATTTGTCAATCAAAGTTACTTCTAGCATTAAGGGGACCTACCCGGACGCCATTTCAGAACCAGACAGTAGGCGTGGTTTGGGTGAAATGGACCATGCAATCAACGTCTTTATATACGTGAAGCTCAGGAACTATCACACACTGGTATTTACCAGGTGACATCGTGTCTTCAATGTGCATCAGCCGAAATAAAGTTTGGCAGCGGAGCTTGCAATCCGATAATCGATTACACTTTTCCCAATTACCAGCCCTCAACGGCGTATCAGCAAACAGCACCCCAAGCTGTCCGAACCTCGCCACTCCATCTCAAAGAGCGCTTTCAGAGAAAAGGTATATGTCATACGATGTAGCCATGCTGTGAAAAGCTCCCCCTCCAAAAAAGAGAAAAGGTATGTGATGTGTCGCGAGGGATGCTTCCTATAGAGTACAGTGACTTGCATTGGAAACGTTAGGGACGACCTCGTTTATGTGTTTATTATCAATACATATCCTGTCAATCATTCGCGCCACTTATATTATAAATTTCAATTGGGCCGAGTTGCCAGCGGGTCCAGATAAACAAAAATAAACAAGCTCGTTAGAATTCCCCGACTCTCGAACGGAGTGAGAGGGAGGGCCTTGTACCGTACGATCGGTCCTGAAGTCACTCAGATCCAGCCCCCCCCCCCCCCGATGTTCTCACGGTTGGACAGCATTAAATGTTTACATACTGCAGGTTTCACCTTTGCCCTCTATAGTGCTTAATGCCTGCAATAGCCGTGTCCATTTGCACATGTTTGGTTGCCCATTCAATTCACAATCAGTGATGACACAGTAGCTCTTGAGCATATATATGGCTTGTATCCTACTTTACCATCTTCTAGAATCAATGAACCCAATCTATGAACCTTTCAAATTATTTACACAAGCTTGAAGCACAACTGTGGCCCAGAAACAGGTGTTCTGAGATGTGAACACTCAAATTACAGCATTACGGCACATGCTTCAGATGCGCCGCACTGACTGTTTCAGTCTGTTTGCCCGTCAAAAGTAAATGCTAGATTCTGCTTGACCCGCTCAGTGGATCCTTTTAAGATATGAGAGGAAGTTGCAGAGAATTGAAGAATACAGGGATGTATGGAGATGAATTTTTTATTCTTGACTACAATGACCAGATATGCGCAATGGAATTTTGGGAATATGCTAAAAATGAATGATAACAAAAATCCGCTTCCGAGCATCCCTATAACTTTTGTTTCTCTGCAACTTACTCCACCAAAACATATTCATCCGAGGGATGGATGAAGGGTAAACAACCAAATACCTCTTGAGCTGTTTTCATTGAGTATAGTAATAGAGTAGCAAACAAGACCAAACACCCGGGCGTTTCACAGGCATTGCCAGTGCTCAGTGCTTTTGCATCTAATGTCAGCCAGATACAATTCAATATACCTTGAAACTGCTTTGTCTGCACCTATCTGGCTTTACAATGATACAGAAACATTATATGCAGCATTCAGCAATTTACCTTTCAATTGTTATGTAGAGTTTTCGCCCCCCCTATCCTACTCACAGTGGAATAAACTGAGCAAGAAAGCGAGAACGGACAAGATATGTTCGCTGTATGAAAGCGCTCATGAGACCCTACCTCGGTTACAGTGCAATATTCATCATTACCACTTAGTTGTGGAGCATGTCATATCAAAACTTGGACAAAATGCAGTGGAGACTGCTAGGGTATCATTCTCGTATCGAGAGCACCTCGATTCAACACAAGATGATTTGTATGATGTTCGTGCGCTGCCTTCACTTGTGCAAATTATATCGTCTCTTTCTAACACAGACATGGCATATATGCAGAGTCAACTTTGAGTCCGTCAACGACAAGCAACCTATTTTACCAAATGCCCCTATTCCAGCGTACCTATACAGAATAAGAATTTAATGCAGCTGCTTGGTCAATGTTTCCAAAGAGACTTCCATCGCTTTTTGAAAATGCACCCCAAGCAACTATACTGGAGCTTCTTCTGTGAGGGCTCTTGCAGTGTTTGCGTTAGCAGTGCTTCTGCTCTAATTGATCACGACATCACCGTAGGTTTTGTAACCTTCGCTAACATGCGCAACGGGTGGTTTGACACTGTACATACTACACCTTGGTTTGATGTAGCCCCTGGTTTTGTAAACACTTTCTTCTCAACTTCTCCTCTCTGCGATGATGATGTGGGCTAGGCTGCTCATGTTTCCCGTACCATTAAAACCGCTAGGTCTGTCTTCTGCGTGGCGTACGTTCGGCTTTCACTAATTTCGATAACTGCAGATCTCTCGCTGAGCTTTAGCTGCTGGTTGTTGTGAAGTACTTGTTTCGTGTACAATAACTTCAATTTAATGTGCTTTTTTCTACTTTGGAATTATTGTGCGTACTTGGGCAAGTCGGGGATTGTCTCGCGTAAGCGGGACGTTACTGGTTATGTAACGTTTCCAATGCAAGTCACTGTATTGTACCGTTACGATAAAGAAATCTGAAAAATTGAGACAATTTTAAAACCGCATTCGGATTTTTTCGAGCATGAACTAACGATCGTAGTAGTATAGACAGAATGATGAGATGTAGGGTGCGCCAAGTACAAGATGCGATAATCATCAGCGAAAGCGCTCATCAACTGACTGAAAAAACCCCTTCATCGAAAAGGCCATCGAAAAGGCTGTTTGTAAGGAAGTAGTGTGGTTAAAATCTTGCAAAGATGTAACAATTGTTCTTGACTCTTGGGAATTCTGGCTGATTCTGGCTGGCTAGCAAGTCAGCTCCATCAGCTGGGCGAGCTCGACAAAGTTCACAAAACTTCATCAGACCGTCCTTGAACGCTTCAACCCCAGTGTCCTAGTCCGAAACAACACACAAAGGTATATATTATGAACAGCAAAAACATTTACACTGTAGATATGTATGTAAGCATCCAAAAGTATCAACACGAAAAACGCAAACACAAAACAAAGACATCGAATCTTTCCGAAACCAAAGGTAGCTTTCTCCAAATAATAGATTTCCTCCACGTAAGCTTCGAATGGGTAGGTAGGCTAAACAAAGTTAGATAGAAAAGTCCAATAGCCATGGGTAGCGAAAAAGTGAAAGTATAGACAACCCAGAACGAGCATCAAATGTCAAGAAAGATGAGCAATGTAGATAAGCGTATAGAAAGAAAAGGTATAGCAGATACAGATATGCAGTAGTAGTGTCATCAATAGGTCGTCGGCGAGCCAATGATCGAGTCGGAGCCTTGAGCAGCAAGCCGACTTTCGAGGTTCCTGAGGGATTCTTCCTTGGCCAAAAGCTGCTGGCGTTTTTCGTGGATCTCTCGTTGAACCCGTAATTCGATTTCGCGAAGCTGGAGAAACAAACGTTAGCTTCGATACATCCGTAATAGAAATGAGAATGCATCACCTTTTCCTCCTCCTTCCTGAGCTGCTCCTCCTTGAGGCGAACACTTTGGTTGGCAAGATCCTCTGGAAGCATGGTGGATTCGCTAGAGAATTAAAGGATATTAGGGAAAAAAACGCCATTGAATGAAAAAGGGTAACTTACCGAGCTTCTGAATACGGGCTTCCAACATTTCTAGAAAGCTTCTCGGTACGGTATGTTTCGTAAAGCACGTCCTCAGTTAAGGATTTGAGGTCCTGGAGGTGCGAGCTAAAGAGGGCGTTAATGAGGCGGATGTACGACGAAAGAATACAGAGTGCTTACCCGAGGACGGCACTCTTGAGCCTGACAAAGTCGGAATGGTCTGGTTCGTCGACTATAGCCACACCCCAAGGGTATATCCTTGCTCGGACGGGTTCACCATCGATCTCTACCTCTTCTTCGGAGCCCATAACCTGCAAAGGGAAGCAACGCCTATGAATAGGTTAAGAATAGCAAAGTGTAAACAAAGGAAGTAAATACCCGAAGCTCCTGGTTGTCCTGGAATCGTGTCCTCATCGTCTTCCTCGACATCATAGGGGAAGTTGTACACGGGAATATCGAAGTGTGCGATATCTTCCATAATCTAAGGCGGATTGAGTTATGAGTATACGTAAATCAGATAAAGCTTACCCGCTTCTTGAACCCCTTCAACTCGCTCACGGTCAGAGAATCTGAACGGCCGATGACGGGAATAACGTTCACTCGATGCGAAAGCTTTTGCATCAAGACTACGTCTATTTCCCTCAGACTATGAAAAGTCAGAGTTACGTGGTGAACACGGAGATTATAGACCGAGGACGTACTGGTGACCGGTGGGAGGGATAAAGTACAGAAGACAATGTACCCTATTGTCGCGGAAACGTGGATTACGCTTGATACGTGACTGCTCGGCGAGGATATCGTCGTATTGGCGCTCGAGGTAGGTAACGATCTCCTGGAAGCTAGAATATTCGATTATTCCACTGCACGTAATGGAAAAAAAGGGAAGGGGGCCAGCTCACGCAAGATCGTTATCCACATTATCCCCAAAGCCAGGCGTGTCGACGATGGTCAGACTTATCCTCAATCCGTCCTCTTCGATATCTGATGAATTGCAGTCGGTCAGCATGAGGCTGGCATGAACAGCAGCGCAGCAAACGTACCAACGTTCACCGGCTTAATCGAGACGCTCTTTTCGAGAGCAGCAGTTTCTGGATTATCGCATTCTTTGTGAGGAAGAACGTCCGATTCACAGAGTGTGTTTACAAAGGTGGTCCTTCCAGTTCCAGAGGCGCCTATAATTCGACATTAAATCTCGGATGTATAGTATAGCTTTTGTGCACGTACCGACGACCATAAGGGTGAACTGAACACCCTTGGCTTTGCTTCTTCTTCGTTTTGCGATGTGGGAGGGCATATTTCAGGGATAAAAGAGCAGAGGTATCCCGGCCAGATGGTGGTTAGGTTGAAAGAAGTGTAACTTTAGCTTTGCGACGAATTTTGGTAATTTGAATTATCTCACGTGATACCTAGGAGACGAACGCGCTACGAATGAGCTTCGCGCGTACTAAGTACACTGCTCACTCAAGCAGGCGCAGGCTCAAACAGGAATCTATCTGATTTACATGTCGTCCCACTGACAATCAGTGTTGTTCGATGCGAATTCTCATTACCCAGTTAAATAAATAAGAATCAGATCAGATGCTTGAAAACTACAGATACATCTTCATTACATTATACATGGTCACGTCGATCCGTTTGCATTCTTCTGCGATTCTCTGGAACATCATATTCATAAGCACAAGTACAGGGACCACGAACTCCAAGCTTACCTTCGACTGTTTTGTACGCGAATGAAAAGCCAGTCGACAGCAGCACGGACTCCAGTCCTATTGAACGAATGTGATTAGATGGCCATTAGAAAGGAGGGATCCAACTCACCCTTCTATAGCTGACACGCCCATAACATCCAAGCTCGCAATCCGCTCCTTCCTTGCGCTCATATCTTCTCCCTCGTATCTCACATTCCGCCTGGCGCTCTCCATCTTCCGCTGATGCCAGTCCTCATAGTCGTTACGAATTTCTTCGACAGATAGACTTTGCGGTGTATCTTGCTTGTTTGCGACTAAAAGCAGCGGTACGCCAAGGATTTGGGGTGCGGATAGAACAGAGTCTTGGGACACTCCAATAAGCTCAAAACCAATGCAGAGGAAAGATAGATTCACGTACCAAAGACTTCCCAACCCTCACTCAACCTCTCCCGATCGTCAGCGTCAATAACATACACCACAGCATGACAATCGTCGTAATACTTGTGCCAGATATTCCTAATACCGCGCTGGCCGCCTAGATCCCAGAATTGAAGGATTGTCGACGGTAAGGTTATCTTACCAGCTGAAACCAATGAATGAGAACTAGCGTCAATTACTCAAATGAATTACTGACTGTTCTGTCCGACGGTGGGTCCTATCTTGTCTGGAGAAAGACCTGGAGTATCATTATAAAAGGTCTTTATCTTCTCCAACAGAGTCTGGACAGAATTGTCATAATACTGAAGCAAATAACATTCCGCATCGAGCTTACCGTCTTTCCAGCGCCGTCAAGGCCAATGATAATAACTGAGAATTCTTCCTTCCTAAGGTTGAACCTTTAGATATAATTATACTTGAAAAGAGGTCAACTTGCCTTGTTAAATGTTCATGCAAGCCTTTCAGCAGATGGTACATTCGAATCAAGAGCCGAAATGTTATATAATCACGTTTCCTTTTCCACTTCTTACCGCCATCTCATCCACTTACTTCTCCAGCATCTGAAGGAATTGAGAGCTATTTATCATTTCTGGAAATCTCGCTTGTATTTAAGAGGTGCGCGAATACTTGGTTTTCCACTGCTCTTTACTGATCTTACTGTCCATAGACTACGCTCATATAAATCGAGTTGGAAAACTTGATCTTATGGAATCCTTCTCTTGTAGGAGTGATTGGACCCAAAAATACAGAAAAAAAGACGATTTCACAAACAAATTCAGTAACCAGTTATCAATTTATCCATTCTGAATATGAACGAACTATGCCAACGTCTTATGGAAGATTTTATTGCACTGGACCCTGAGGCGAAGACAGACGGTCACAGATCCGCGGTTTACTTGTGGTGTCGAGGACGAATGGGTTCGAGCCTTTTACATACTGACATGGAGATATCTTCTTTCTCAACGTCTCCGGTCAACCCGAAAGCTGTCAGGATAAAGGACAGTGCGAAGGTAGCTCGCGTAGGATTCTATGTTTCCTTGATTGAAGTTTGAGGATATGAGTTCAGTACGAAAGTTCATGCTGGGAGACATGGGCTCATCTGTTGATTAGGATTGCCAGTTTACGCTCTTCCGCTAACCCGCCTCGGTGTGGACTCCTATCGCCCTCGTATCTAAAACTTGCATTAGGTTTTTCGGAATGCAAGATCGAACGGGAATCAGATTGGCCTCCAATAACCTTGTGCATCAGATCTGGGTCCATTCCACAATGACAGTTGCGACACCATGCTAGCATTCTTAGTATTCTGTTCCTCCTACTTCACCCCGATGACGGTCTGTAGAGAGCAAGTTCGCTTACTCGGAGATCCAAGAGAGAGGATCGGAGAGCAAGCACGTCTGTGCTGTTCGACTTCCAAGAGGACTCTACAAGTTGCTGACCAACTCGTACAGATTCCAAGTTTTTTCAGAGTGGTCCAAGCTCAGACAGGTGTATTTTTTATCTTTTTGAATCTTTTGTTGAGTATAAATTGGTCTCCTTGGGCAAATTCTTGTCCCAGCGCACTGTTGCCCCACATCAGCACTTGACAGGAATGGCTGGCTTGTTCCACAAAAAGTCTTCTGGATTCAATAACGATCTTACAAATTACATATGCAGCCGAGTATCATCCTCCACACTGGGTCCGCTCAATTTTTGATGTTTCCTCGCTACTGCATTAAAAAGTGTACTGGAAACGTAGTATGGGAAGCGATATGCACGGGCGACAGTGTTTATACCCATTCGCTTTAGTCGCTGAACAGTTGCCTTGTTTATTTCACTTGGGTAAGTCCTTCTAAGCTCGAGCGAATAGCAAACTCCAACTAATTTGATTTCATATCTACACAAGATTGAGCATCTGAACGTCAAGCTCCGTCCGTAAGGCATAGTTTATGGCTCTTGCTTTCTGGTGGAGTTCCTGAAAAGGTATACAGCCCTTCTCCGAAACCGCCGTTATCGCTCATAAAATCACTTATAAAAGTGATCCTGACTTGGATTCCTTGACGTCAATACGCAGTCCACATCTTTCGCTCTCAACTACACACAAGAAATCAAGCAAGAACTAGGCTGGAACTTAAGATGACTGAAATGTTTACAACTGAGCTCGACACGCCGTCTACAAAGGAACCGTGTCTTGCAATACATGTCTGTTCATTAACGGAAAGTTTGTCGAAGCCGTTGAAGGAGAAACTATTGAGTGAGTTGGTCATGGGTCCGTAATCGTCAATCTTATTTTGTAGTTAATGCCTTCATGTTCAGTGTCATCAATCCCTGTACGTTCTGTTCTGGGACTTCAGTTTCATTTCTAATTTGTTATTATGCCCTCAGCTACCGGAAAAATCCTCACAAAGGCCTCTGCTGCGAACTCGAAGGATGTCGATATTGCTGTGGAAGCAGCTAGAAAGGTTGGCGAATCATCCGTTGTCCTTCGCATGTCATTCAGCCTATCTCAAAGTTCATCATGTTATATAATAGGCATACAAGACGAGCTGGGGCCTCAAAGTTCCCGGTGTTCAAAGGGGTGAAATGTTGATGAAGCTTGCAAATCTCCTGGAGGCTAACATTGACGAGTTCGCTGCCTTGGAGTGCTTGAATGTTGGTATGTATTCCATAAGTTCTTCGCTGTGAATAAAATTCCAATTGAACTGCGCGCACCTCACAGGGAAACCCTGGGTTGAATCAAGAGGAGACGTGGATTTCACCATTAAGATGTTCAAGTACTACGCCGGGTGGGCTGATAAGATTCATGGAAAGACCATCGAGGTATGTTAGTCCGTTAACGTAGTTTATCCGGATGTCGTTATTGTCTATGCCACTGTACTTACCGGCAATTCCCAGACTAATGAACAAAAGCTAGCCTATACTAGACACGAACCTTACGGCGTCGTCGTAAGTAGGCTAGTCTTCGAGTCTCTTATCTCAGTCCACAACTCATCAATGCTTGTATTCAAAGGGTCAAATCATTGCCTGGAATTCTCCTTTAGGTGAGAACCGGAGAGACTTGGTTTTGGGCGTTATAATGAACCTTTCTTAGGCCCTGCTGTCTATGAAAATAGCGCCTGCTTTAGCAACCGGAAATGTAGTTGTATTGAAGGTCAGTGCCCGATATCTTTTTTTTTAAATTACACAACCCCCGATGATACTTATTCCTCAATAGCCATCTGAAATCACTCCCTTGACCGCGCTGAAGCTAGCTGGCTTGATCAATGAAGCTGGTTTTCCACCTGGTGTGGTGAATATCCTTCCTGGATATGGCAAGTCATCCCGCTGACTCGCCCGATACTACATATTCAATCTGAGGCTGACATTGTTTAAAATTCTATTCAGGACATACCGCGGGAGCTGCAATTGCATCGCATCCTCATATTAGAAAAAATTGCGTTCACTGGAAGCACCATTACTGGTCGCAAGGTACGTGTCCAATAGCTGTCGTAAGATACTTGATACATATTCAACTGGCTCAACCTCGACGTAGATCCAAGAAGCCTCTGCGAAATCTAATTTGAAAGTCGTCACGCTCGAATTGGGCGGCAAGAGTCCTAACATTATATTCGACGATGCTAATATGGAGCAAGCGATAAAGTGGGCTGCTATTGGAATTTTGTCAGTCTACTTATTCATGATCACGATTCTTACTAACCAGGTTGATATCAGCTCTAATTCTGGTTCGTAAGAATTATTCGGAGAGACAACGGAGAGATGCGTCTTCGATCCCTTGCTAACTGACATATGTTGTACAAATCTTCAGGTCAAATCTGCGTTGCTGGATCACGTATATTTGTGCAAGAAGGAGTATATGATACTTTCATGCAGGGTTTCAGCCGCGCTGCAAAAGGAGTGAGTACGAAAACAGGAGATCCGTTTGCAACTGGCACGATGCATGGACCAGTGGTATCGCAGACTCAATTTGATGTAAGTACCGGCACGTTGTTTGCGTATTTCGATGCTCACTCATTCCTCGTTCAGCGCGTTATGAGTTACATCGATTCCGCCAAGGCAGACGGTGCTAACGCCTTCATTGGTGGTGAACGCCACTCACTCTCGGAGGGTTTCTTTATCGAGCCGACTATTTTTGCCGACTGCACTCCCGCGATGAAGATCGTTCAAGAAGAAGTTTTCGGGCCTGTGGCAGTCGTGATCAAGTTCAAGACTGAAGAAGGTCAGTGACATTTGCCATCAATGGCCCAAGATACGCGTTCTAACTTTTTCACAGAGGTCATCGAAATGGCTAATGATACCAAGTACGGGCTCGCTTGTGCTGTTTTCACGGAAAATGTCAGCAGGGCAATCAGAGTTTCAAACGCCCTTGAAGCTGGGACGGCATGGGTAAGTCGTAGCTTCTGCTTCCAAAAGCTTAATACTGATCAGTGTATTCCGCTATGAAGGTGAACTGTTACATTATCGGCGAGCACAATGTTCCATTCGGTGGCTACAAGCAATCAGGTATCGGTCGTGAACTGGGTGCCCATGCCATTGATACGTGAGTGGGGTCAACTTAGAACGTCTACAAGTTATCGACTCTGACTTTTTACCTTGCTTTTCCCCGACATAGATATACTCAAGTCAAAGCTGTTCACATCAACGTCGGCCTAAAGATTTGAAGCGTTGTATAGTTCGAAATCAAATTGTGTATTATCTGCAAAGATTCAATGCCCTTGCATGCAAGTATATTCATCTGGTCGTGATTCTCGTCGAGCGTGAGTCAAGTGCTTTTGTGTGCTTTCTGTGCTTCTTTGAAACTTGTTGAAATGTAACACAAGAATCCTTAATAGGGTGCCATGAATAATTTTTATTAGTAATATATGTGAATTAACATGGTTAATAACATGTAATGTTCATGCAAGCCTTTCAGCAGATGGTACATCAAGAACCGAAATGCTAATCACGTTTCCTTTACGTTTCCTTTTCCTCTTACCGCTATCTCATCCACTTACTTCTCGAAGGAATTGAGGGGTCATTAAAGAATTTTGTTCATATTTTGAAAAGATGCGCGAATACTTGGTTTTCTACTTGCTCTTGACTGATTTTGCTATCCATAGTATGATTTCTGTGACTTGAGAACGAGAAATCAAGTCGTAAATACTGGAAGGAAGGAAGGAAGGATTTATTACACGGCATGGTCCAAGTGCTGAACGCCGGATCGTCCGAAGATTATCCCAGTGCGGCACTAGCACTTTCGTCGACTATCAGTTATCCATGATCGTAGTGGGACCTCTAAATCAGAATAAAATGCATTAGTGAAACGAGGAGACAGCCCCATGTTGGTCTACTAATCGGACTCGGATTGCAATCATCAAGGACCCGGTAGCACAACAAGTACCATCTTTGCTCTGCCAAGGCCAAGCCTACCGGAGCTAAGCACTGATTCATGAATGCTTACAAATTCAGAATCTACTCTGATACTCATCGCACTGTTTTCAGACTCGACCATTGAGATTGGACCTTGACCTTTGCATTTCAGTACATATGTAGTTCGCTTCTAATGTGAGATGGGTCCTGGTAATGTATCACTGTAACTAACATAAAGACCACCATTTGCCGCTTCATGTAGATTCAGCATCAAGCGGGACATCAGGGTGACGGAAAGGCTAAGTTCAACTTTAAAAAATCGCTCGGTATCCGAGTTATAGTAAAAACATACCATCCAGCAAACGGTGCCAGTGTTCCTTTCAGGAAAGGCTGCATGATAATTGAAGGCTAAACAGGGAGACGAAAAGTATCAAACTAGGACAGACAGCTTACACCAGGAATCTGGGCACATAGATTAGAATGTTTAAACGATGAAAGTGCACTCGGATGAGAAACTTACATAGAACGTGATAATGTTCACGAGGTTTGCTAAAGCCATGATACTATAGCAAATTATAATGAGCTCGAGATTGGCTCCCTGCATGACTGCCTCACAAGAAATAGATGGATCCTAAGGCAGCAACACTCAACAGCAAGAACCATTGATTATTAAGGAGCTCACCATCTCTTACTACCACAGAAAAGAGTGAACCTCCCATCTTCCCTGTATTCACCTCAGATTCTCGTCGCATTTGGTATGCTTTGCGCACAGTCATACTAAAAAGGAGCAAGTCGAACAGAAAAAGACCCTCCCAGCCTATGGCAGTCTCTAAATAGACTCAAGCGTAAGTATTGCAGTTATGCATTGACCAGCCCAATTTGCCTGACACTTACTAGCTGCGCTGAAAGTCCAATTGATAGTGAATTTAGATGAACAAGGTGATTCGACGGGACTCACTCCTGTGTATCTGGCGAGGTATGACAGCCTTGATTGGGATTAGTTGAGGGGTCTCGATTGACGAGGGAGACCTGTAGGTAATATAAGGAGAGAGAACCAAGATGAGCATAGAAAACTACTTACGCCGATACTAGCACCAGTTCCTAGGATTACGATGCTCATTAGAATGACCAGCATACTTCGGCGGCACCCATAGAGCGCGTACACCCGTAGACTAAGCAAACCTGGCTGTTATTAGTTTGAGCACAGGGATAAAAGCTCCGAGACACACCGCTGACAACGCCTTGTGTGAGTGATTGAAATACTTGATGATAGAGTTCCAAAGATTGGCAGCTGGGAGCCGCGATCACCTCAGTTATGAATACTTATTGGAAGGCCTAGGTCAACAAACCTCTCCATAAAGTGTTATTTATATGCACTATCTGAGAGATTAAGGAGAACTTACTGCGAGTGGGAGTGTTGGTATAAATAAAGAAATGCCAGCAATAATGTTTCCAAAGAAAGCAAAATAACGGTTGAGAAAAAACAGATATCCGCTAGAATTCCGAGGACGCTTCCAGATGAGCCGAATCTCGGAGTCTTTGAGGGTGTTGTAAGGAGAATTAATGTCACAAGTCGAGAAAAATCAGTTACCCAGTGTCAGGCAGTGATCTGTAATAAAGAATGGCTGTTGAGGTTAGCAAAGGTAAAGTTGACATTGAGTATTGCAGCTCACTGGAAGAAAAAAGAAATAGTATGTCCTCCAGGAACCTGTAAAGAGCTCATGATTCATGAATGATAGCCTGTAAGAGAGCGACAAGAGACTGACACAGATTCCACTTGAACGTTCCCGGCATTCATACTTGGAAAAACTTGAACAGATGATAGTGAAAATGGAGAGTGAGTCGTCGACGTGTTGAGAGTCTAACTTTCGGTTTTTTATACGTCCTACAAGACTTATTTTCTACACGGCCTGAGCAAGGCAATGATCACCATGCAACGATCTTCCTGAGTTCATCTCCCGTGTTCCAATCGTAAACTGTTAACTGCACAAATGAATGTGATGCTTGTTGTAATCAACTCTGAAAAGGACCCACAGAAGCTACGATCATTACGATAATTGAGGTGTCCTTAGACCTTTTTCCCTATAGCCTCTTTCGAGGTTTTGATCAGCAATTCGTGGAACTCCTTCGGCCTCTGAAAGTGAATTCCATGACCTGTATCCTTCCACTGAATAAACTCTGCTTCTGGCATAGCAGCTTTCAGTCTCCGTGAGTGCTTAAGCCCGACAAGATGATCATCATCTCCGCACACGATTACAACTTTGGGAACACTCCGAGAAATCAGGCCCAAGCGATCTGATGACATGTAATGAGTGAGCGCGGCACACATTTGGGAGATGGTTCCCATGAAATGCTGTTTCTGGGTGAGGAGCTCGCGACGAATTTCGTTCTGATGCACAGGAATGATGAGATAAGGTCGAAGAATGAAACGTGGACGATACACACCTCGATTTGTATCTCGCGGTTTGTGCGAGAATCTCGCTCATCCTTTTGATCTAGCCAGCGCAAAGGGAACAGCATTTCCATCACAATGGGAACCTTTTTCTCGACACCGTTAGCTAGGAAAATACTGGATGGAAATGTAAGCGTGGATCTGCATATCCTCAGCTGCATGACACACACCGTATGAGGAACTTAAGGCCTTGTAACTATTGTAAAGTTGTTAGCACAATCAGGACGTCCATAAAGTGTACATGAGCTTACCGGAGGAAGATTATTCCAAACGTGTTTTCCACCAGGAGTAGTGACAGCCAAAATGAGAGAAGAAATTCGCGTCGGTATGCGGAACGCAATTTCTACATTTGATTCAATGAACAGACTCATTCTCTAGCAGCAAAACATACCTTGACAGATCATCCCTCCGAAACTCGTTCCTACTAAATGAATATTATTGCTTATTTTGAGAAAGTCGAGCAAAGTAACAACATCTTCCGCCATCGCTGACGTCCTGGATGTCCATTAGAATCAGTTGAGAGGAAATCGATGAGAGCTCACGTGTATCGGCCTGTCGGATAGCCAGAGTAGCCAACTCCTCGACTGTCGAATACAATGACAGTGTATTCATCCTGTCGGGCAAGGAGAGCCTCCACTTGGAAGTTCCAAGCAAACGAGCTCGTGTTCAGACCATTCACGAAGACAACAGGTATAGAGCCAGTGCCATGCTGCTCGTAGTATAGCCTATGAGTCTCACCGTTCACGGTTACAGGACAAAAACCCTTGCGGGTGCATGTGGATGCGTCAAAGAGGGTTGGCAAGTCTTCGACCATGAAAGAGTGAGGATGGTAAGAATTAATATATTGAGGAGCGGCGTTGAGTTTGAGCGGCCTGAGATGTTCGAATACCAAGGGCGAAAATCGTCAGTAGCTGCCATGCATTGAGGATTCTTTACTCACCTAGTACTGTGCACACGCAAAGGCTTCCACTTTAGCTTCTATTGGGACAATGTCTTTGGCTGGCTGGTGTATAGTTGTGTGAACAATGCCTAATCATTGAAGTTAATCATTACGCTTAAGCGCTTATTGTTAAACGCTACGCTTTCATCGTCCATCTTCCTGTCATTTTCTCATCTTCATTAATCCAACCCAATTAGAATGAGAAATCTTGTATCTTTTTTATCTTATGAAATCCGTCTATCTATAGGAGCGGTTGGACCCAAAGATAAATTTCCTCGACCTGACAATTTATCCCACTCTAAAGGTAAACAGCTACCAGCGTCTTATTGAAGGAGCGCCGTGCAATTCCATGTCGAAGGTATTTAGATGATGCTGTTGCAGTTTGCTCAGAAAGATATGGTTGTACTGAATCCTGAGGCGAGCCTACAGACGGTTGCAGATTCGAGGTTCACTCGTATACCATTGGTATGAAGGACGAATGGGCGCATGAGCAGGAGTCGATCCTTTTACGTGCTAACACGGAGATACCAGAAATATTTTCTTTCTCAACGTCTCCGGTCAACACGAAAGTTGTCGGGATAAAAGACAGCGTGAAGGTAGCTTGCGTAGGATTCGATATTTTATTTGATTGAAATACATAGCTCGAGGGGTGAGGTCAGTACTGGGAGGATACGGGCTCATCTGTTGATTAGAATTGCTACTTTACCCCCTTCCACTAGCACGTCATGAATTCTTTCGTATTTGTAACTTGTATTGGATTCGGATGCACCGAACGGGAATCAGACTATTCGTGGCCTCCACTCTGTATCCCTCAATCATGGTATCAGATTTGGATCCATTCCACAATGATGTCATGCTAGCATTCTTGTTATTCTGTTCCTCCTACCTCCCCCGATAACGGTCTGCGGAGAACAAGTCTGCTTGGGACAGGTTTATTAAAGAGATCCAAGAGAGAAGGTCGACCACGTCTGCGGTGTTCGACTTCCAAGAGGACTCTCGAAGTGGTGCGCGCACCACTGTTCGTTTAACCAATTCGGGCCGATGGCGAGGCACTTCTAATTTTTTTTCAGACTAGTCCAAGCTCAGACGGGCGTATTTCGTATCTTTTTGTATCTTTTGTTGAGTATGAATTGGTCTCCTTGGTCAAATCCTTGTCCCAGCGTACTGCTGACCCAAATACTACGGTCTGTTGGAATTCTGTCTCCTAAAGTACTTTTTGACCTCAACAAAAATTATAGACACCGTCCGGAGACTTCTCGACAAGAGGAACTTTCTCAAGCTGATGTAGGAGTGGTGAGTCTAAGTTTACATCGTATTCCGACTCGTCCTTATTTCTCCGTCAAGAGGATCCCTACGGGTAAAAAGGAGGTGCCAAAGTCAGAACACCACCATTCTGGTGTTTCCGAGCGCTGCACAAGGTCTTTCATCCTCAATATACAGAGGGTCACCACTCGAACGATCATTCAAACGTCTTTCCAGCGTCGGAGGAGTCTGGTGTACTAGCTCCACCATCCATGACTATCAATATCCAACGCCATTGACACCAAGAAATCACCGTAGCTAACATTGTAGCTATAATAAATATGTTGACCTTTGGATTTACGTATAACCTTTGTGACTATCATTATCATACCTGGTGAAAGAAGCGGTCCCCAAGTTTGATCTTTGCACTTCGCCCCGGTTTGTAGAAGCCATCGCTGAGATACTGCTACTTCTTGCTCAACAGGAACTCACTGAAAAGCGAATACCCCCCTTCAACTTCACAATATCGGGGTTTCAAAATGTCAGGTTTGCAGTTCACCCCTCATGCGGTCAAAATATTTTCCGAGATGCGTTTGTAACAGCATATTCACTGCCCTAGAATCTAAACGATGAAAAAGCGTATTCTAGGATGGTAGAAAAAGATGACATCGACTTTACGGCAGGTCAAAGCGATCCATACGAATCGTCCGTGGCGCTGTTTTCCACTCTTTCGATTAAAACTCTAGTGTGTTATGGAAAATAAGAGGACGCGTAGATGCGTGAAATTTAGCTGTGTTCGCGAACACTGAAGTTGGACGCGCTAGAACAGATCTAAATCATTTATCCATGATCGTAGTGGGACCTCCGAGGAAAAACGCTCTATTGGAAACAGAAGGAAGCTTGTAAGCAGTAAAAGGAGCTCCTCGATCATAAGTAGCTAGGAAAGGGGTCGACGATTCGCGAGCGAGCGCCTGTAGCCCACGTACAATTAAAACGGACTCGGCTGGCACATTTTCAATACTACTATCTAATAAGCTGATAAGCTATCTGTATGTTAGCAAGGGCTTCCAGGAGGATCATGTCTTTGATTGGACTCATTGACTGACTCTAGCTGGTCGCCTGCATGTGGTCGGCACCTCATTTATGAGAATGCGCGAAGGCTCGGGGTCACCCAATAGGATGCCCTAGCGCTAGCTGGCTTTGTCAACCCGCCAAGTGGAGACGTTAGATATATACGAGCGAAGCCGGACGTGGACGGTTGGGGTGAGGTGTCGGGGGGCGCCTCATCTTGATCGTACACGGACGAGGCGGGCACAACTAACGCTACAGTTTTTTTTTGCGACTTTAGTGATGGAAATTGTGGAGAAGTATGTAGCTTACCTTCCGAGGATGCACCACAAACTCGAGTTTTATTCGCAAAAAAGGCAAGTAATTTTGTGAGTCAGCCGCGCTGGTAGTGCGTTGTTGTGCGTCGTGAACGACTTACCAAGATCGCCGACCGCTGACCGACCGACAGTCACTCTATACGAAGATTCTAGGTTCTGTTGTGGGTACAGTATGGATTCCGCAAGACGCTGACTATGAAGGACTTGATGTATCGAATCATCGCTCCTTCGCAAATCAATTCTCGCTCGGATGGACGGTGGACAGATGCGTTAGAAACGATGCACGTGAGTCACTAAGACGCATTAGTATAAATCGCGATGATGACTTTCTCTTTGACTTGAACACTCGAGTTTTACAATTCACGTACCTGTTATCGTCTTATCCGTTACTCCGAATCATTCATCATGTGTATGAAGGCAACCAGGCAACCTGTGGTTCTTGTAGTAGGTTCCCTTCTTTGCGCTCGTTATCCTGCTGCCTTGATCTCCACATTTTAATCGTCTCCGTACAAAGCTAACATTTATCCTTTGCAGAAAAGACTTCGTGGATCGGTTGCGGCATGCACATCCCCTCTGTCATGGACAAGGTCGCCGATGACCAGCGCTGCGAATGCGAGCCTCAGGTCGAGCTCGATGGCAAGAAGTACCCTCCCAAAGCCAAGCCTGAGGCCAGTTCAGATTGATTCATGGATGGCTGGAGGTTGCGATGAGAGATTTGAACGTTTGATGCTTGGATTTTGTTGTGGAAATGCAATATTATGGGAGCTGGAGTTGCGCAGTCACTATCTGGACGAATTGAAGAAACTGTTTAACAATGTATGCAATGAAAGAATTGAATTTACGCACCAAATTTATCTCTACAAGTACCAGTTTGCAACGAATGAGCTTGTGCTAGTGCACATGAGACAATGAAATGTTCTTGAGGATAGCGCTTGATTATTGATCTGTGGGTTCATCCAACGTAGAGTGAGGAAGGATACGTCGTTTTCATTCTGCAGCAAGAGCAAGAGTGTATTAACTAGGCGCTCCAACTCTGACTCTGAGCGCTAAAACGACCTTGCTCTCGACGCTCATGTGGGTCCTAGTATTGCTAGGCGGAACAATCACACCCCAATTCCAAGAATTTTGGATCCAGATGCCTCAATCAAGTCAGAGTTGAACCGCTCTTGCACTGTGCCGCCACTGTTTGGAAGGGCAAGCATAGCTAGACACGCATTTTTAGCTACAGAATCGTCACCAACGCCACCACCCTCCAGACATGACGAATAGCGTTAGCGGTAGCGGAAGCCTCAGACAAAACAGATATCCAACCAAAGAGCTCTAATGGACCACGAACGAGAGACTGATTCTCGTCTGAGACTGCGTTTGGGAATAAATGATTTAGTACATGACGGACAGCGTGTGTATTCTCCTTCTGGCGTATGAACTGCTCATCATCCGCTCCTTTAGGAGATCTCATTCTAAATTACACCTATCGCCGCTTCACCATCATCATAATGGTCGCATTCAATTTTACTGCTGTTATTGCTAGTTTCTTTGTTTTGCTGGAACGGAACTAGAGCCTGAATTTGCTGCGCTCCCTCTTAGTGCCATGTTATGAACCTGTTACGCTATCTTTCATCTCGAATCATTATTCAAACCCTGCGGTACTTTGACTCAGGTCGAACGGCTTCCGGCCCAAGTCCAACAGATAGCTAATTTTATTTGCAGAGCGATCAGCGGAGGGAAGGAAGTTCTATTACCCGGCACAGTGCTTGAACTCAGCTTCGAACATTCAAAACGATCTGAGGCGTACAGTTTGCTGGGTTTATGGGAGAGGTAGATGCGTCAAAACCGTGCTCGAGATGTTGGACGTGTCGGGACGTCAGATGCGTACCGCAAATCCGCTGTTCCACGTTGTCCTTGTACAGTGTTTGCTCCAGGCCCCTGCTGTGGATGACACCGCTTTACAATTTCCCCGGATTGAAAAGGAGAGTCAAAGCGTTGTATCGCTGACGCGGCGTGGCGATTATTCGAAAATCACATTGGCATCATGATCTAGAGCGATATCCTGTCCACTAAGGATTTATATGCGGCATTTCAACAAGATTCAAAGAAATACAAAAGGCGTACAAAAGCACTCGACTCAAACTACGGTCAGATTAAATATACAACTACTTGAGATGCCAAGGGGGGCAATCCTTTGTAGATAATACATTCGAACCTATGCTTCAAATCTTCAGGCCTACGTTGATGTGGACGGCTTTGACTTGGGTATACCTATGTAGGGGAAAAGCAAGGTGAAACTTATCAGAGTCGATCCGTTCCAAGTTGACCGCACTCACGTATCGATGGCATACTCGCCCATCTCACGTCCAATGCCCGATTCCTTGTAGCCACCGACGGGAACATTGTGCTCGGCGCTAATATTACAGTTGACCTTAGCGGAAATCACTGATCAGTATTAAGCTTTTTCAAAGCAGAAGCTACGACTTACCCATGCTGTCCCAGCTTCAAGGGCGTTTGAAACTCTGATTGCCCTGCTGACATTTTCCGTGAAAACAGCACAACCGAGCCCGTAATTGGTATCATTAGCCATTTCGATGACCTCTGTGAAAAAGTTAGAACGCGTAGCTTGGGCCATTCATGGCAAATGTCACTGACCTTCTTCAGTCCTGAACTTGATCACGGCTGCCACAGGCCCGAAAACTTCTTCTTGAACGATCTTCATTGCGGGAGTGCAGTCAGCGAAGATAGTTGGCTCGATAAAGAAACCTTCAGAGAGGGAATGGCGTTCACCACCGACAAAGACTTCAGCACCATCTGCCTTGGCAGAATCAATGTAGCCCATAACGCGCTGAGCGAGGGGTGAGTAAGCATCGAAATACGAAATCAATGTGCTAGTACTTACATCGAATTGAGTCTGCGACACCACTGGTCCATGCATCGTGCCACTTGCAAACGGATCTCCTGTTTTCATGCTCATTCCCTTTGCAGTGCGGCTGAAACCCTGCATGAAAGTGTCGTATATTCCTTCTTGCACGAAGATACGTGATCCAGCAACGCAGATTTGACCTAAAGAATTATACAGCATAAGTCAGTCAAGGGATCGAATACGGGGTACGAATGATTCATACGAACCAGAATTAGAGCTGTTGTCTGATCAGTAACAACCGTGATCATGAAGAAGTAAACTGACAAAATTCCAATCGCAGCCCACTTTATTGCCTGCTCTATATCAGCATCTTCGAATATAATGTTAGGACTCTTCCCGCCCAGCTCGAGTGTTACGACTTTCAGATTGGATTTAGCAGAGGCTTCTTGGATCTAGGTCGCGGATGAGCCAGTTGAATATTCATTGGACACATGTACCTTGCGACCAGTAATAGTGCTTCCGGTGAATGCTATCTTTCTGATATGAGGATGCGATGCAATTGCAGCTCCTGCGGTAGGTCCTGAAGGAGTTGAGTGTCAGCCTCGGATTGAACAATGAGCATGTATCAGTCGAGTCAGCGAGATGACTTACCAAGTCCAGGAAGGATGTTCACAACACCAGGCGGAAACCCAGCTTCATTGATCAAACCAGCTAGCTTCAGCGCGGTCAGGGGTGTGATTTCCGATGGCTATTGAGGAATAAGTATGGTCAGGAGTTGTGTACTTTGTTTTAAAAAAGATATCGAATACTGACCTTCAATACAACTACGTTTCCGGTTGCTAAAGCAGGCGCTATCTTCCAGGACACCATGGTCTAAGAAAGGTTCGTTACAAGGTTCAGAATTAAATCTCTCCGGTACTCACCAAAGGGAGATTCCATGGAATGATTTGACCCTTTGAATACAAACATTGACAAGTTATGGACTGAGATAGGACGAATGAGACTCGGAGACTAGACTACTTACGACGACGCCATAAGGTTCGTGTCTAGTATAGGCTAGCTTTTGTTCATTGGTCTGGGAATTGACGGTAAGTACAGTGACATAGACAATAACGGCATCCGGATAAACCACGATAACTGACAAACATACTTCGATGGTCTTTCCGTGAATCTTATCAGCCCACCCGGCGTAGTACTTGAACGTCTTAAGGGAGAGATTCATGTCTCCTCCTCTTGATTCGGACCAGGGTTTTCCTATGAGATACATGTAAATCATTGGAACTTCATTCACAGCGAATAAAAACAATGCACGTACCAGTGTTTAAGCACTCCAAGGCAGCGAACTCGTCAATATTGGCTTCCAGGAGATTGGCAAGCTTCATCAACATTTCACCCCTTTGAACACCAGGAACTTTGAGGCCCCAGCTCGTTTTGTATGCCTGTATAACATGATGAACTTTGAGATAGGCTGAACGACATGCGAGGACAAGGATGATTCGCCAACCTTCCTAGCTGCTTCCACGGCAATATCGACATCCTTCGAGGTCGCAGCAGAGACCTTCGTGAGGAGCTGTCCGGTAGCTGAGGTTATGCTGAGTAATGTGAAGTTGAAAGCCCAGGACAGAACGTACCGGGATTAATGACACTGTGGACATGAAGGTATGAGCTACAGACTAGAATCGATGATTACGGACACATGAACACTTACTCGATAGTTCCTCCTTCAGCAGCTTCGACAAACTTTCCGTTAATGAACAGACCTGTATTGCAAGATACGGTCCCTCTATAGACCGGCGTGTCGAGCTCAGTCGCAAACATTCCAGTCATCTTTAGAAGTTCTTGCTCGTTTTCTTGTGCGTGGTTGAGAGTACTCAGTGAGAAATGAAATGTGGGATGCGTATCGACGTCAAGGAATCCGAGTCATGATCACTTTTATAAATGGTTCTTGTGCCAAGCGATAACGGCGGTCCTTTTTGGGAAGGGGTGTATACCTTTTGGAGAAAGCAAGAGCCATGAACTACGCCTTATGGACAGAGCTTGACGTTCAGATGCTTAATCTCGTAATATGAAATCAAATCGGTTGGAGTTCGCTATTCGCCCAAAGCACTTACTCAGACTTACTCCAAGTGAAATCACCGTCACCCGTGTATATCGCTTTCGCATACGCTTCCACTGAGCCTTTTGATGCGTTAGCTGGGAAACATTCCAAAGTTGAGTGGTCCCAATGTGGAGGATGATACTCGGGTTAATGGATCATGATACTCCATCGAGTCTTGCGAGATATAGCAGTATCCTGTTGAAAGACGCGTCAGTATGTACTAATTTAGTCGGCGAGAAAGCGGACTAGTAGAGGGGCCCCAATGTATCATGAAATGAAGCCGAACCGAACAGGTCCTGCACTATACGTGGCGTCCGAATCATCGTCGTAGTCGACTAGCGGTTAACCAGACCATTCACCAATATCATGCCAGTTAGAAGTATCCACCGCTATAGACTCCTTTCACATTGTTTTATATTCTTTCAGACTAGATTCTGGAAGCTCTAATGCACGCAAAGTGCACCATTGGTCTTGTCTGTAGTATTTGGATGTTTTATGAATTTACCGCAGCTACTGCGATGCGACGCTTTGGAGATGACCTTGCTTTAAGTGAATAATAAACAAGAAAAAAACAAACCAAATAAAATCTGAACGTCATGTCGGTGTTTTACATGCATAAAACAGCGGCGGAAATTTTGACGATGCTAGCACTCTCAATGAGTTCTTGCGATCAGCGGTTAGTGATTCTGTTTCCAAAGTAAGCTTCCTCCTTCCAGGTTGCGCAAATGACATGGATAAGCAACACACTCCTATCCCACAACTTCTCTGTGCCTTGCAGATCCAACTGACTATCTGCAGGGAACATCAATCCAAAGACATCATGAAAGGGTAGATGTATGTGTCCAGACTCCAACAGACTGCCTCCTGGAGGAAATTTATTATATCATGCAATACATGATCTCACATTTCATAGTAGATGGAATCACACCATGGGCTGTGAAGGGTGAGGAGATCTAGATCACTTCCCTCTCTTCCGGTCTTTCAAGAATACATAGCCATCCCATCGCTGATATTGGAGAGGGCCTCGCTCTCATTCAATGATAGCAGAATGGTCCAAGCACTTCTGAGGAACATACTGGCCGTGATCATGGCCACTTCATCGTCAAATTGAGCAGTTCGAAATGGAGGATTCAGCATCTCCTCAAACGTGGAGCCGGAGAGTGCCCGTGTGTAATGCATATTGTTGGCAGAAGGGATTAGATAGAGCGAAAGAATGAAGCCCTAGCTATATACAAACATTTCTTTGTGGAACTCGAATGACAAGCCGGAGCCGCTTAATTGTAGAGTCAGTAGCATATATGCGCCAGGCGCCCGTTTCGATGTTTCAAAAACAACGCTCCTGCCATAGAATCTCTTGACTGCTTGCGAAAATCCCTGGAAGGCACAGCTCATTGCGAGAAGTAGCAGGTTCCGAGCCGTTTAGTGACGAGTTTATACTATTAGCTTTGAGAATTAAGGACGCTACTCATAAATTAAGTACTATGTCCTGTCTTCAAATATATGTAAGAGTCTATGTGAAGGGGTTACTGTGTCCTATGTCCTGTCTTCAATGTTCATGCAGAGTTTACCGCCTTTATGACCAATGGCAATTTAGCGAGCTCCTTACCATCGACCTCCACCATTGGCCTTATGATAACGCCCGTGGACTTGATCTTCACGTTTTCCGCAGGAATGGCCAGATCAACCTCAAAGGCGCGGATTAGTGTAAATAGTAGGACTTTCATTCTATTGAAATATTCAGTGTGAATGGCCGGGAGAGAAAACTGGGAACCTACTCTATCAAGGAAAAGCGGAAGCCAATACAGGCGTGATTGCCAGCGGAGAAGGTCAATAAATTCCCCCATACCCCGGGAATCGCTTTCACTGCCTCGGGTATTTTCTCCCATCGTTCGGGTCTATGAGGGAGCGATTCCGTTAGAAAAACGAATGAGGAAAACTTGGAAAGGAGCAAAATACCTGAAAACATTGGCATCCGGTCCCCAAAGGGTCTTGTCCCGGTTCACTGCGTAGATGGAAATAGACAGTGCTTGTCCTTTCTTTATTCTAAATATATTGTCCATGAGATGACCTTGATTAGAAAAGATGAAGGCTTGCACTTACGGTATTTGATTATGAACCCTTCCCTTTAGGTCTGTGTAAGGTTCGCGCAAAGGAATTATATCATCCTTCGTTGCTTTACGAGCTGTTACAGGTACCGGCGAATATAGCCGCAGAACTTCATGAACAAACGCGTCGAGATACGGGAGTGCATTCAGCTCATCCATTGAAGGCTGAATTGTAGCCACATCCAGTAACTCTTCGCGCAATTTGACCTGGACATCTTTGTGTAACGAAAGAGCATAAAGAGCCCACGTGGTGGAGGTACTGCGAGTTAGAAACATGAATTAAACTCGGAATAATGTAAATTATAAGAACAGAGAGCACCTTGTAGTTTCGTGTCCCGCAACAATGAAGGTTGGAACCTGAGCAAGGACGTCGGCGTCACTCATACGCTGTTCCATGGGAAGTTCATCGTTCATATTAGACCGAACTAGTAAGCTGAGCAAATCCTTGGCCGTAGTATCACCCTTCTCCCCTGTCCCTTTTTGTAGAGCCTTGGCCTCGCTCAAAAGCTCATTTCCGATCCGCGCCATTGTTTCCTTGGCTTTATGAAAGGCTTTACCTGGGAAAGCGGGCTATAAAGGAGAATAACTTTCAAAGTCCGTGCAATTCAACTGAACACTACTCACAAACACTCTCAACGCAGGGATCATCGCCTGTAGAATTTCCCAAGGAGTCGGGGTACCTTCCTGAAATATGGTAGCAAAAGCCTCGTATAGCTCGTTCATCTTTCCTTCAGTATTCAACGCATTGAAGTTGTACCCGAAGCCTGTTGATATTTGAGTATGTCGAAGGAAACGAAGGAAAGTAGTTCGGACCTGCCAAACCAATAATGTCAAGCGTTGCTTTGTTCAAGCCATCGAAGGCTTCAACCTCCCCTGTCGTAGCACTTTCAACAATCTCAGAGGCCCACACATCTCGAAGCTAGAAAAAAGTTTGGTCAGAGTTGATCAAACTAAATGGGAAGTCGCCGCCCACCAGGATGGACTTTGCATAGAAGATATCAGTCAGTTGACGGATTTGCGAGGCACCGAATGCCGCATTCTGTGAAGGGAAGTAAGTATCATTGGGTTTACCGAATGATGTGCATACCATAACACGTTTCTACCCATTGATAAGTATAACATTTGGTTTGTAGCTCGGAAACTTGGACACACCTGTAATTTGTGCTCAGCGCCTTCAGTGACCAAAATACCATTGCCCAATAATCGACTCAGAGTATGACGAGCGGGTCCCGGCTTATGATAAATGTGGTCGTTCTTGAGAACGTGATGGATGGCATCCAGATCCTTGGTCCATATACGATTAACCTGTTCGGTATACGTTCGGAGTGATAAAAAAACAGCCCAATTACCACTTACGCTAAGTAGACCATGGACTTTGAATGTCGATCCGTAGGCCCCAACCCATGTCTCAACGGTGTCCGAGGACTAGAGAGTAGCAAGAAAACGATTAAGTACCCGTCGTCCGTGAATGAATACAATTCACTCACAATATTTTTTTCGTCGAAAACGTTTCCATACAAGAAACTGGGGTTTCGAGGCCCTGCTAAATAACGCATTGGCGACGTTAAAGCATTATGAACGAATTTGAAGACCAAATAAGTGAGTCCAAGACTAAGCCCGATGAGAGCAACAGTGTCGCCGTTTCCTGCAAACATGATAAAGATGATGGGAATGCATAGGAAACTCGCCTTTATAACTTATAAGATTGTGCACTGTGGCGTCCTGGGAAGGAAGGAAGGAAGGAAGGAAGTATATTGGGAAACGCGGAAAGACGGCTAGACGGAAAATCTGGAAAATCTAACGTAGTATGAAGTACCCTCTCAGTCTGTTCCGACCAATTGACATTATTAACGCTCGGCGCTCAGCATCTGATGATTCCTCAATTTTCAAATACTGGCCATTGTTCGAACCTTCCGAAAGCTCATAGCCTAGCGTGGATGTGCGTTAGTCATACTAAGTACTTTAGAATCCAGATAGCAAGATTCAAAGGCTTTTTTGCAAATCCGAAGGTGCGACGGACTACGTCGGAGTGCTATAGACGAAGTTCTCAGTTTCGAATAAATTTCTCCAGTTCTATAAGAACTCACCGCGTTTCCTTGTTTCCAAACTGGCGCGTAGCAAGTAGTATTGGTAAAGTTTGCGGGCCCGTTTGCCGAGGTTGGCTCAATCATTTCTTCGTGGCATTAATCTGTTTGCGAAATTGAGATTTATTGGAGTGCTCGAACGAATAGTAAGTTAATGCTCGGATAGTAAGTTATGAAGCCGAAGAGACGCTATAGGCGCTGGAGTTAAGATATTGATCGGATTCGGCCCATTATACCCGGTGGATGCGGGGCCCCGCGTTGACTGTAGCTCCCATTTCAACCCTCATGGCTTCATACTTCGAGCACTCGCGTTTTCTCTGGCAAAATCCCCAACCTAATTTCACGAATGTCGAGAATTTCCGGCGTATCGTTAACCGCAAGCGCTCCTTGAACCTCAGTGCGCTAATCAAATTAGCATACTTTGAAACTAGGTCTAACAATTGATTGATTCTAGAGGATTATCATGACCTCCACAGATATTCTGTCGAGGAATATTCTTTTTGGGAAGATGCATGGACATATTGCCGAATCATTTACTCTGTTCCTCCACAAGAGGTATCCACTGTGCCCAATGTGAAGGAACGGAATGCTCACCTCTCATCATCTAGGTTATCGCGCAAGGAAACATTCCGGAAGTGCCGGAATGGTTCCCGGGTGCTCGTCTAAACTATGCAGAAAACTTGCTGTGGAGGAACGATGATGGGATTGCTTGTACCGCAGGCGGAGAGTTGGGTAAGGTTACCGACTACACATTTCGGGAACTCAGGCAGAGGGTTCGAATAATGGCGTCTGCCATGAGAGCAAATGGTTTGAAGGTTGGAGACCGTGTCGCTGGTGCGTCCTTGAATGTACTTCCCTGAAACTTAGATAACTCAATTCAATCCCATCCAGCGATCGTCACGAATTCTATAGATGCTATAACCATTGCTCTAGCGACTGCGAGTGTAGGGGGAATATTTTCCAGCACCGCAACGGACATGGGTACTCAAGTAAGTTTTCCTGGGACATACATGTATCCCCATGTTCACTTTGGGTAGGGCATATTAGATCGCTACCGTCAAATTCAACCGAAGCTGGTATTCGCTGAGACAGAAGTAATGTACGCTGGTAAGATTGTCGACTTGCGGGAGAAGGTCTCAGCAGTCATCAAGGACCTGTGCGAACGAGGTTTACAAGGCGGCATTCTTCTTCCCAGTGCAATTACAGGGAAGGAGATAGGGATCTCCGGCCTTCCAAATACGTGTGTATTTGCTGCCTCTTCTCAATCAAGAACTCAGCGAGTATTTCTCTCAGTGCTACCCTCAACAAGTTCCTATCCACTGGGACAGGGAGTGAGCTTGTATTCGAGCAGCTTCCGTTCAACCAACCGCTATTCATCTTGTACAGCTCGGGCACTTCTGGTCCTCCCAAATGTATAGTACATTCCGCAGGGGTGCGTTATTCTGATCTCTCGCTACTCTACCCAAATTCAATCCCAATTCCTTACAGGGAGTGCTAATGCAAACCATCAAAGATCAACGATTCGGATTCGATATGAACCAAACGGACACGTACTTTCAGTACACTACAGTACGTTGTTTCTCTCGACCAACGGGTTGATAGATTCATGACCCGTATACTAATACCGTCTAGACAGGATGGATGATGTGGACGTTTATGCTGTCTGCATTGGCTACTGGGTGTCGATTGATCCTATACGATGGCTCACCGTTCCACCCAGATTTGCAATCATACCTGAAGTTTGTCAGCGATCAAGGGTAAGGTCAAGAGGCTTAAGCGTCCAACACTGACTGAAAGATAACTTGTGCCAGAGTTTCGCTTTGGGGAACCAGTCCACGCTTCCTTGCTGAAGTACAGGGGCGGAAATTAATACCATGTAGGAATATTGACGTTTCTTCATAGTAGTCTAGTTTCTGATACATCCCCGCAGTGAAGATTGGCTCTTTTGAAGGGCTTCGAGCAATGTCCATTACCGGGGCAGTCGTGACAGCACCTATCTTTCAATGGGCATATGAAGCATTTGGTGGAAAACTGCATGTCATCTCGACGTCTGGAGGGACAGACGTGTGTTGCGCTTGTGAGTGATGCTCGACCGAGCTGCCCGGATGAATTTTATCTACGTATCCATTTTCCTGTAGTTGTTGGTGGTGTTCCTAGTCTTCCCGTCTACGTCGGAGGTACGCTCACCTCTGAACATACCATCCAACCGTCTTACTTATCTGATCCGACGCAGAGCTTCAACATAAATCCCTGGGAATGAAAGTAGAAGTATTTGACCAAGATGGCAACAATATCGAACACACTGGGGAGGCGGGTGAATTGGTGTGCACTAGACCCCATCCATCGCTTCCTGTAAAGTTCTGGGGGGATACGCCAGATGGGAGAAAACTTCGTGACACGTATTTCAGTTTTTACCCAGGTATGTACGTTTGGTATAGCACTATACTTTGTCGTGTTTGCTTATCATTCCCGGTGTCATTATAGGCGTTTGGAGACAAGGTGATTTCATGGTCGTAAATCCGAAAACCAAAGGAATTATGATTCTAGGCCGAAGGTAAATTTCATTCATTTTCCGACGCCGTCTCGTGAGTCTTACTTGTGCTATGTATATTATTATTAGCGACGGCGTCCTCAACCCCAGCGGTGTCCGCTTCGGGTCCGGAGAAATTTATACCGTTCTGGAGAAATTCTCCAGCAACATCGACGATTCCATCTGTGTCGGACAGCGTCGTCCTAACATCGACAAAGACGAGCGTGTACTTCTGTTCCTCAAAATGCGACCTGGGAGCAAGTTTACTCCTTCATTGGAGAAACAAATCCGAAGTTTAATTCGCTCGGCGTTGAGCGCGCGACATGTTCCGCAGTATATTTTTGAGGTTGAGGATATTCCTGTACGTTTATTTGATCATACTCCATATACTCTAGTCTATCGATTAGCATTAGCCCATTCACTCACCTCACTCCCAGTACACTGTCAATGGAAAGAAGATCGAGATTGCGGTAAAGCAAATTGTTTCGGGGTCTGCTCTGAAACCCAGCGGGACTGTGGCGAACCCCGAGTCTTTGCAGTTGTATTACAAGTACAACGATATTGAGAAGCTGGTAAATTCTAACCAGGGAATGAAGTCAAAGCTTTGAATGTGTATTCATGGATCGGACAAGGATTTTACTTACATATAAATGGAATGTTTGTGTAGATTTCCGTATTTAAGAAATTATCGCCTAGAGAAAAAATACGGGGAACTGTCAGTGAGAGCTTGGAATAAGTTGGAGGAGTCACCGGTCACCTTTAACCGGTTTAACCTCCGAGAACACCGCGTGCGAAACCCAGCTTTGACCTTTGAAAGACAGCCGTTATGCAGCTGCGAGTCTACACCTTTTTCATTGATAAACCAGGATATAGACGACACCGAGTCCCGATGCACTGGGACATTGAACATTATACGTATATATATTTCAAACACGTCCGACCGACCGTGAATGTATGTACAGTATGTAGAGCGATTAAGCAAGCCCAGATTGAGCCCAGAACACAAAAACAAGTAAAGCAAAGGGTCGAAGATCCGATAGCCAAGAAGAAAGAATTCGAGAGCGATGCTTAGTGGTGGATAATGCAACTAGGGATAGACGGACGGATGGATGGATGTCAATCAATCACCGATGAAGGACGGATAGATAGATAAATGTAACATAGCTGTGGTGGTGGAGTGGGTAAGTACTAGGACCTGGATAGGTAGAAATAAACCTACTCCGGTTCGAAGCACACGTAATATATATACAGATGAAAACGAAAAGAAAGCGAAAACTAAATCGAAACAAATGGAAACACCCCATCCTTAGCCTTACACTCAACTGGGCCCAAAACTCATCAATGCCAAGCCCCCAACCCAGCACATCTCCATAACCGCTCTCCCAACCTGAGTCAGCCTCCAATCCAATCCCACTGCTATTCCTGTTCCATCCTCATTCTCACCCGGCAACAAATCCTCCAACACAGTCCCCATCGGAAGCGGATTCAATACCCTGCACAACCCCAGCGATATAAGCGCCTCTGGATCAAACTCTACCCCCGACTCGCGCGAGTGACAGACGCCGATGATTGTTGGGTCTAGAAACGACGTGGGGCCGAACCCAGGTCCAAGTCCAGAGGGATCTACAAACGTCGACCCAGCCGAGGGAGGTGACACCTCTCTCCAAGCCTCCTCTAACGACCCACTGACCGTCAACCCCTCATCAGGCACTCTCACACCCGTACCCTGCAAATCCGCAAAAGTCACTTTTCTCGCTGTGACGATGAACCCTGGAAGGAGGATGTTACGGTCATCGTTGGCATGGAGTTGGGCCCAGGTTTGGGTTTGGGAGTGGGTATGGTGCGAACTGGAGGAGTGACGCTTGTGAGAGTGGGAGTTGGATGAGGATTTAGATGAGGTAGGGTGTTGAGGATTAGAAGAAGAAGAAGAAGAAGACGTTGCAGACGAAGCCTCCTTCGCTTTTGCTGGCGCAGAAGCATTCGACTTTTCCAATGCCCAAGCCCAGCCCAATCCTCGACCCAGAAGACCTTAAGAACTTTGAATTTGAAGATGACGCGGAAGCTGCAGAGGCCGTGGAACCAGTCGAGGACACTGCTGAGCCTGAGCCACCAGAACCAGAGCCAGAACCAGTAGAAGAGTTCTTTTCCTTGTCCTTACCCTTATCCTTGTCCTTCTTCTTTTGTTCCGAGCCAATTAACACTTCGATAACGCCTTTTGCATCGGGTTTGGATTTCTTCTCTTGTTCCCTCTCCCTCTCCCTCTCCTGCTCCCTCTCTCGCTCCTTCTGCAGCTCTGGATCCGAAGCTTTATACCACACCAACAGGAAGGTCCTACGATCCGACAGGAGCGGTGTCTGTCTACGTCCATGATGCGATCCTGCGCCCGTGCCATCCCCCGGCCAAAGCGGCAACAACATACACAATGACTCGTGAGGTATCGAGGAGAATACGTCCGGTTTCTCCATCCCAGGAGCACCACTTTTTTTCTTATTCTTCCCACTTCCTCCTGTACTCAACGCTCCACCCAAACTCGCACTCCGACTTCTCCCAATCCCATTCCATCCATTGTTGGTACCTCCCCTTCCATTCGTCATCCTGGGCTTACTAGGCAACAGCCCTACATCCTTGAAGCTCGTATTTAAATTATCCACCACCCTTCTCTGTTCTTCCTGTTTTCCTCTACTAGGCATGAGCAACCACGGAGGCTCGTACGCTCCCCCACCACCGGAACCTGGAGGAACCAGCCCATGAGCGCGGAGGGAGGACGCATGCAGTGCCGAAGTCGATGGCTGGAGTGTGGATAAGAGCATGTCGGTTTTGGATTGGGATTTGTTGGATTTGTTGGATTTGGAGGATTTGAATTGTTTTGAGGAGGATGATTTAAGTGGGAGGGGAAGGGGGAGAGGCAGAGATTGTGTTTGAGAGGGGTTCCGACCTGAGGTGGTGGCGGAGGAATTCGATCTTAGGCGATCGAAGATGCTGAGGTTTAGGAGGGGCGTGGTGGTATTTTGTGTATTTTGTGTAGATGCAGAGGTGGATGTGGATGGTTGAGAGCTAGAAGCCGAGGCGTATGATGACCGTACGCCTGGTGAGTCCTCCACCCGTATGGGGGTGCTTATTTCCTTCGCACCTATCTCCCGTTCCTGTTCCCTCATCGCCATCGAGCCGGAACCAGAACCAGTGAAATCAACTATTCCGTATGTTTCTGCGTGGGGAGTTTGTGTGCGGGGGCGTGAGCGGGGATGGGGGCGCGGGCCTGAGCGGGGAGGGTTTTCGTGTAGGCTGGGATTGGAATTTCTAGGACGGGGACGAGGTCGAGGTCTAGGTCTAGGACGATGCGCTGGTGTTGGCGTTATCTGCATCTGCGGCTGAGAAGGATTAGAACTGGGGTTGACAAGGGATAGATGCTGTTGTGGCTGAGTTGTGAGGAGGTCGTAGTGGTAATCGTCGTCGTCATTGTAGTCGTCGTAGTCGTAGTCGTAGTTATCTCCGTCCTGGTCGACGTAATCGCCATCGTCATCGTAGTCCTGATCATCCGTATCATCGTGCGCGTAAGAACTAGATTCAGATTCGGAAGCCGAGATCGAGGTCGAGGTAGCTGAAGTAGACCCTGACACCGAACCTGAAGCTGACGTTGATACCGAGGCTGAGGTAGACGAATCCAACGATGTAGACAACGCTTCAGTCGCTTCAGACGTCTCGGACCCTTCGTCAGCGCTCGTTCCAGAACCAGAGGCAACGGGAGAGGACGGCAAAGGCGGAATCGGAGGAGGAATCGCACCTGCACCCACACCCGCACTGGCCATCCCCCCAGCGAGAGATTTCTTCCGCTTCGGCATTGGTGGCGGGTTCCTTTCCCTTTCCTCCCTCGGCGACCCCGACCCTCTCTCCCTCAACAGCCCATGATCAGCCAACATCTTCGTCGTCGTCGTACTTGTAAACGCCTCCTGTACCCTGCGCGGTGCGAGGAGGATTATCCTGGACGACGAGTTGGTGTAGGGGGCACTTGTACTCGGAGGAGGGAGATGTCTTTGTGTAGGGGGAGGGGGCAAGTGTGAAGACGGGAGATGGGGGTGGGGAGGTGACCGCGAAGCCGAAGCTGAAGTAGAACTAGTCTTGTAATACCTAGTCAAGCTAAACGCCATCGCTTTGGAGTGTTTGTGGACTGTTATTGGGGGATGCGAGTGCGAGTGCGAGTGCGACTGTGATGCCTGCGCAAGGTCGGGCTCAGAATGCCTAAACCGAACGAGTAATCTCTGCTGTGGTCCTTTCGTTGAATCTTGGACTAGAAAGAGAATGTGAGAACGCGAATATGTGAATGAACGCTCTACTCACCACCAGTCCCCCTCCTGCCAACCTCCTCCCTAGACACGTTAAAACTCCCCAACACATCGCTTCCCCAAACTTCCTCCGAGCCCACAGGCATACCCCTCCAATGTGCCGTCGACCTCCGGACTTTATCACTTGCCTCCGTACCAGTCGCCGTTGTGCCATGGCCACTAGAGATCGACCCCGAATGGGACTCGGACCTCGTACGCCCACCTCCCCGTCTCCTCACAGTCCACCCCTTCCTCTGCTCCCTACGCCTCTCTCCACCCCACTTGAGTAAATTTTTATCAAACGAATCATCATGCATGAACATGGCATTCGGATTATTCGAATTGGACGAAGCGATGGTTGCGACTGAGGGTCTGCGTGCAGTGGAAATCCAGGAGAAGAAGGACTTGCCAAAGCTGTCTTTGCGTAGCGATGTAGCTTGGGCTTCCGTAGGGGAGGTGAGGGATATCCCTCCCGTGGATCCACGTCTAACGAAATCTGGTACCGGGGCTGAGGAGAGGTCGGCACCGAAGATGTATGCCATATCAAACTCGACGTCTGGTTCAGGGTCTGGTGCGGTTGGGGTTACAGGACTCGGAGTACCCGCACCCGTAACCGCAACCGAAATGGGGGGCGCCAACCCTTTGAGCGTAGCTACACTCCCTTCTCGATCTCTATACGCCGTCTGACTCTCAACAACACCAAATTCATCGCCATCGCCATCGCCATACCCATCGGTATCATCGTCCGAGCTGAATTCTACATCGAGTAGACCATGACTACGACTACGACTTTGACTTTTAGACGAATTCGACGTTGAGGAATTTGAGTCTGAGCCTGAAGTTGATTTCGGTGCAGGCGGAGCAGTGGATGCAATGACACTCGGTCTCGGCGTAACGTCTATTCCCTGTCTCACGTTTATTGCATCCCAATCACTATCCCATTCTCCTTCTTCTTCAGAATAACCATTGGTTTTCGAGTTGGATGAGTTGGAGTTGGAATGGGCTAAAGAGGAAGAGGAAGAGGAAGGTGAACTTGTGGCAGAGGCATTCGCATTCCCAAACGAAAACGAATTCAACGAGTTGATGGTGTAGTCGTCTGCGCGGTTGATGTATGTGTGTTTCGTTCTGCAAAGCAAGCACCAGTGAGCGTTGGGGAATGGGACTGGAGCGGTACTCACTCAACCATCGATTCCTATATATTCCTATTCAACTCCACGTCTGTATGTCCTCGTTCTCTCTTTGTAGCTGTACAAAATCAGATGGTCAATAAATGTTAGAACAAGACCAAAGACCGAACACCTGCGTACCTTTCTACCTCTGCCTTTAGCCTTCTGCACCAATCAATTTGTATTCGTGATCCTATTATTCCTTGCCCGCGAGTCCAAGTAATACCAATAGTCCAAATCTCCAGTTAGCGCAGAGTCGAAGAGAAGAAGAGATTCTAAAGTAGCCGCGCGATCACTGCCAGATTTTCAGGAGGTTACCCACGTGGCTTGCCGACCTTGTTCTACTTACGGAAAG
The DNA here is from genome assembly GCA_009733575.1 of Gymnopus androsaceus JB14. NCBI lineage: Eukaryota > Fungi > Basidiomycota > Agaricomycetes > Agaricales > Omphalotaceae > Gymnopus > Gymnopus androsaceus. The sequence continues at coordinate 78,780 of ML769610.1, forward strand.
ACCTCCGTCGACGGTCCAGCCTCGCGACCCGTGTCGAGCTCTTGTTCTGTTTGTGGAAGAAACGGACGCGACGCGCGCGCGGAACGAGGCTTACCGCTGGTTGTCACCGGGATTCACACAACAATTATGAAAGCTTTTTATTCAAGAAAGAAGCTTCACACATCGTAGCTGGTTATTAGCATCTGTCTAAGATAGATCTGAAACGTTCTCTTGTTACACAGAAGGTCCTCATTTAGGTATTACCTGGGTTGAATCACTCATCAAATTGATTGGAGTACAGATGCAACCCAGATGCAAAATATTCTGGATAAATCAACATATTCAGTGCAGTTGTTCATGGTTTTCCTTGATCCTTTTTTTGTTATGGGTCACAATTATGCAAAGGAGATAATCTGATTTCATGAGATTTTATGTGACTGACACGTCACACGGTTGTTTAGCATCAACCACCATGTCATTTTCTAAGCTCTCTGCAGAGCTTCTCTATCCGATCCTTCACTCATTGCGGGCAGATAACGACTATTTATCAATGAAGGCATGTTCCCTGACATGCCGATCGCTTGTCAGTCCCAGCCAAACACATATTTTTCACACCATTCCCATATTTTTCCCTTCTGTGACGGCAGCCCAGGTTCTGAGAGCTCTGCAACGATACCCTCATATACAGAAGTATATTAAGCGTATCGAGCTCATTGAACGCAACAAAGTGTGGATGGGAACAGACACTGCCCTAGGCGATGTGCTGAAGATCTTATGTTCTTCTACGGTCTCGCTGGGCATCATTCGACGACTTTATCCACATTCGACCGGTCTGCATGATCTGCCTGCTCTTCAAAATATGACTGGTTTAGAGGAGCTTACTATTGATCAGGAATTTAAGAGGACGCCCAGATCCGCTGATCAATATACCATTGCTCACTTCTGCAACTCATTCCCTTGTCTTCGCACCCTTGATTTGACAGCAACTTACTCCGGTTCGACCGCAACTGGTGACACTGCACCACAGCCCCGACGTTCCAATTGGAAACACTAAAACTTGGATGGCATTGCGATGATCACATACTAGACTGGATTTTACCAGCAATAGTGCCTTTGAAAGCCCTTCATGTATTGCACATATCTAGTTATAACTCTCGGAGTGCCATCTCCAATATCATTTTAAATGCCACATCATTGAAAGAGCTTCATCTCCATGGAATGAATGTCCAGGACATGACAGGTTCGTTTCCCTTCTTGCTTCTTTTGCCTTTCTAAGATGAATTCATTATAGAACTGTCTTATGTGGTGACTCCACTTCAGCAGAAAACAAAAAACTTGTGTTCTCTGGTGCTGAACACAAATCAGCCGATGGACACTGCCATCAGACACATCACAGCATTTCTCCAGCTTATCGGAGTACACCTCTTCATTGACCACATATTTATTGCATTTGAGGCCTCGGAATTGGCTTTTTTGGGTAGGCCTTTTGGAGCATTTGAAGACATTGTTCTGGGCCCACAATTCCCAGTATTCAAGTGGTTGGAACTGCGCGTGACTACAGATAAAGTTGGACACAGGGAGGAAGAGCTGACAAAAAGGTTTCCTCGGATTTCGGAGCATAGGAGATTACTGATGACATTCAGGCCAAGAATTAGACCTATGTTTTAACTCCAGCATTGGATATATGGCTTTATCTTGGGCAATTATGGATTTATTAAATACCTACTCCTGGAGCATAAGGTAATGACTTGATACCTGCTGTGAGTTGAGTGAAATCAGGCTGAGTGCGAGCTTGGGTGGCAGAAGCTTGTACAGAGGCCTAATAATGTCAAAAAAAAAATTCACTGATTATGAGATCAAAGGCAACACATCTTGCCATGGGTAACAGGTAGGACCATATACTGTACCATAAAGCTGTAAAACAGTGTCCAGGAAGTGGAGAAAGAATCCAAACAGCCTGATGATGTTCAAAATACATTACTTTTGTTACTTTCTTTCAAAAAAGTACAGTGAAATATTGCAGAATCCATGTAAATTATATGGTCCTTTACAGGTACTCCCACAACCTCTGATGGTTTGGTATATGGTGCTGTAAACCCAAAACTATTGAACCATAGATATGGTTATGGCAAGTAGCCCTAATTTTAATAGCATAAGTTGAAAAAAAGGGGTATCAGCTCATTTAATTGAGTTTAGACTAAGTATATAGTATACTAATAAAATTGCACTGATGCAACACTGGTCTAATTTTCAAATTTGGAGAACCAGGAACTGCAATGCAGTAGATGTGGGCATGATTTATCTGATATCTGTGTCATGGGTATTTCGATATGTATCCATCTCAATTAGGGCTGAGATTTGATATTATATCCATTTAGAATGCCTTTTGAAGGCTGCGAAAAAATCTGATAAAATTTGATTGTAATCCTTGCATATTACAGTGGGTCAAAAAATTGTCCACATGTTTGACACTTTTGGAAAGATCCAAGATTTGCAAGATAGATATTATATATATCAAAAAAGTAATTAGTGGGGACTAAAGAGCCCTGGATCCTGGCTCCATGTACATATCTGGTTTGTCTTGTTTGGATTAAAATTCATTGAGATATAAGCAATTCAATTCAATTATCCATGTGGACAATTTTTTGATATGCACATTGAAATACAGAAAAGGTAGTCTAATACTTGGTATGACCTCCATGTGCACTCACAACTGCTTTGAGCCTTCTTGGCATGCTCCTAATTAACCTCTGACAATCTTCCTTGGTAATTTCCCCCCATTTTTCTGCCACTCTGTCCCACAACTCCCAAGCTCCAGAGGGTAGCTTGTCATATTCATTAAGTTTGTTTTTGAGGGTTGTCCAGAGATGTTCAATGGGATTGAGATCAGGGGAATGTGCAGGCCAATCCATACAGTTGATCTCATGGTCATCAAACCACTTGGCAGCAACTTTGGAGGTGTGTTTAGGGTCATTATCCTGCTGAAAGATGGCTATCTCTGGATCAAGAAGCAGATTTTCCATGCTTTCCAAGAGATTGTCATCCAAAATGTCAACATACTGCTCCCCATTCATCCTCCCCTCAACCTCCACCAAATTCGCCACACCTTCCCATCCCATACATCGCCACACCATGATATTTCCTGCCCCAAACTTTACAGTTTCCTTGATGCCTCTTTCTCCTACTGATTCCCCCTTTCTTCCCCATACATACTGCTGCCCATCTGACCTGTATCTATTGATTTTGGTCTCATCTGACCAAACAACCCTCTTCCAATCATCTACAGTCCATTCCAAATACTTCTGAGCAAATGCCAAACGAGCTTTCCTGTGACCAGGGGTGAGCTTGGGCTTTTTCTGCTTTTTGTGAGGTTGTACATTGGCTTTGTGAAGGGTATTTCTGATGGTCTGAGTAGAGACTGGATGGGGAGGAGTGGATTAATGTTTTTGGCCACCTGTGCTGCATTCTTGGCCTTGCCAGTGGAGATTTGTTTGATGACAGCATTTTCATCAGTATTAGAGAGCTTTCTAGGGCGGCCTGCTGGATGGCTCTCCTTGTCTGGGAGTGCTTCTTTTGCCAAAGAAGCAATCTTTGACTTGGATACACCTGTCTGAGCAGAGATTTCCCTGGTAGAAGCTCCAGTGTGGAGCAGAGAGAGGACATTGTCTTTCTGAGAGGGTGTGAGAGGTCTCATAATTTTGTTAGAACCATAAATCAGTGAGATATGCTTATATATATGTCAGATAGCATGTATGATATCATTATGATGTCTATATGACATCACCATACAGTCTGAGTCATGATGTCATTGATGAGGGCTCACAATTGTGGAGCAAAGTTATTACAATACAAACTCAAAAAATTGTCCACATGGGTCATTGAATTGAATTGCTTATATCTCAGTGAGTTTTGATTCAAACAAGGCAAACCAGATATGTACATGGAGCCAGGATCCAGGGCTCTTTAGTCCTCACTAATCACTTTTTGATGTATATAATATCTATCTCGCAAATCCTGGATCTTTACAAAAGTGTCAAACATGTGGACAATTTTTTGACCCACTGTATATGACCCATAGAAAAAAAAGCAATCAAGGAAAACCATGTTGGAGATAGAGCTGTATTGGGCAATCAAGCCGTACACTCTATCTGGTTCCGTTTTTATTTAGTATATGCACTTGATGCACTGCTTGTTATTTTACACTATCTTCTTATCAGTAGATACAATGCATAGCCTAGATAATTCAACTTATCACCAGATTAGGTATATATTGTACAGTACTTCTGAATTTATTCCCTGCGCATTTGCTAAGGGCTTGCTGCTATCAAACCAGAGCGAAATCACCGTTTCGGACTTTATTCTAACAAACCATGCAGAACTGCCCTGAATATATTGCCTGTTGCATTAGGTTCTGGGGATCAGCCGAAATTTTTTTCGTGTTTATTTGGGCTACAAAATGAATGGGGGGCTATGCAAAATGAATTAAGGCCTATATTCTTTTCGGCCTGGGCCTTTGGTTTCCATAGTTTTCAATTCATTTTGACCCAAACAAACAAGTTCAAAAAAACCATTGACCTGCAGAACCATATGCAACAGACAATATTATTTTCTTCAAATTTTTTGCTTCTGAAGTTCTAGGTTTGCTTCTGTATTGTGCAAGTCCGGATCTGAAGACCAGTGCTATGCTGCTTCCAAACTAAGCTTATCTCTCTGCACAGATTGTGTCATGTCCAGGTTGTGACGAGGACTGTCAATGGGCTGCTGTGCCCATATGCAATGAAGTGATCTTAGCTGGTTTCATGTAGTAATTCATGACACTAAGACATTTGCTGGTGTTCTCTAACATGCACAGTGGGATGAAAATCATGGTTCACTAATCAACTCTTCCATTTCTTGACAAACTGTTTTCAATCTACACTAGCAGCAAGGCCAAGATTACTGGATTGTCCAAGCAAGCAATTGTCTTTGAACTGTTCTGAATAAGGTCTTATCTCAATTTGGATAGTATACTTACTTGCTGCGAATCTTTGATCAGATTTGGACTAGAATCGCTGGATTGCCATTGCTGCGATGTGAGGAGAAGAAAAAAAACAAACTAGATAGAGGAGTCTCTGACTCTAATTCAATGACTACACGCCCTGGAGCGATATACTGTTTCATAAGTAATAAAACCGATGGAAAAACACAAAACAGAATACATTAAGTTTATTTAACTGGAGCTGATTTATCCTTCCAATGGCATTGATGCGTCATAAAGCAAAACACTAAGAGGCAACCCGAATCACCGAGAGTCCAGAGCAAATCCTCCTCCATGATTCAACAGGTAGTTGCGGTCGAAGAAACTTGTAATGTTACTTTCAGAATAAAGTATTCCAGCACGGAAATAGAAAAAATGTATAAAACTTGAGTTGAGAGCTCAAGCGCTCAAGATTCGGCCTCGAGTGACAGCATAAGACAAACTTATGAAATACAGACTTCCAGCTTGACATTGCACCATGTGACAAGAACAGACGACTCAAAGCGAGATTGCTGTAATGAATAGTCTGGAGATAAATAAGTGGCTGGGAAAGGAAAGTCAAAGCGTAACATCGCTGCCATAAAACTCCTCAAAGTATCCGTACTCGGAACGAGTATCCAAATCGAGGGAAGACCTATTGGAGCTCTGATTAGTGCTATTCATATCTAAAGGGCCTTGAAGACTCACCTACAGTTCTGTTCTATTCATTAGAATTGAAGTTCGAAGAACTAGGTTTTGGCAAGGGCTCCTGCGACCGGGCAATCTTCTCCTTGTGTTCATAGACAATGTTGCTCGAGTCGGTTTACTCTTAGACCCCTCATTAACCGTCTCCGTTATGTCATGCTTTACTCCCTTGCCCATCCGTCCCGTGGGCATAGGAAGCAAAGATTTTGGGAAAAATCGCGCTTGTAGCGCAGTGGCTGAGGCAACATTTGACCTGTAAAAAAAAACTTCCAGTTAGTGGTATCCACAAGTAAAAGCACTTGAAGACTTACTCCGAGTTCCGCTTCCTTTCATTAGGATTGAAGCTCGAAGAACCAGATTTTGACAAAGGCTGCTGTAAGGCGGCAATCTTGGTTTTGTGTCGATAGGTAATTGCGCTTGTCTCCGTCTTACTCTTAGACCCATCCTTAAGCTTCTCCGTTGTGTTGTGCTTTAGCATCTGTCCTGTCGGCTTAATAACCACGAATTTGGGAAGAACACGTGCCTGTAGTGACCTGTAACAGTTCAGGTTAATGATGTCTACTAGGCGTAACGCGTAAAGGCCCGGAGACTTACCCAGAGTCGCCCATATTCCGTCTCCATTCTTCATGTTTGAACTCGGTGCTCGGAGAATCAGGTTCTGGCAAGGGCGGCTGCGAGGCGGCGATCTTGGCTTTGAGATCATAAGTAACTGCGCTTGTGTCGGGTTTGGGCTTGGACACCACGAGTCTAGGGGAAACTTGCGCATGTAAGTAGTGGATCTATAAAACAAGGGATAGCAAGTTAGCATGGTAAATAGGTTTGAGGACATGTAAATAGAGGCTTACTCGGAGTTGGAGGTGACAACAGGAGCTGCGGCGGTTTGCAAGCGATGGAGGTGAGGGCAAATAAAGACATAGAAATTATCTTCATGTTGATAATAGAAGAAAGAGTGGTTGAAAGGACCTGCTTGTGTGTCTTGGTTAAGACGGGTGAGACCAGCTGAAGATTTGCATCCTACTTCGGCCTTTTCTATGATTCAGGACGGGAGATAATTCTAGATTCTCCGTAGTCAGTCGCGTAGAAGCAAGAGTGGCCGCCGCATCGCTACAGCACCGGGAGTTTAAGTGAGATAATGTCGTAGGAGGACCGAAGTCGGGAATGCGTGGTGAAACTACCTACAACAAGGATTCGTCACCCAACTTGGAGGCCTAGAGTAGAAGCATTGAAGATGAACAGCGTGTAGTAGCTTTGATCAGCGGATTCGCAATGTGCGTCTGTGCATCCGACATCTCGAATGAGATGAAGAAATGCGTGTTTGCTTCGTGTTTGCTTACTTCTCTCCCGTTTATTATTGACAGCTGAACAGGCCCGACTTCTTTCGAGCACGCGTCTCTCGAATGCCTACACCACTGATCATGAGATCCCCCTCCGATTCCGACGCTTCCTCGGCCTGCAAATAAAATTAGTTATCTGTTTGGTGAAAACGGTTTGCACCCAAACAAGTTAAAAAAAAGCAAATAGGATAACGGTTCGAGATGAAAGACAGGAAGCGAAGCGAATTTAAGGCTCTGCCTCCGTAGAGAAACTACCCGCCATGTACTAAATCACCCTTGGTGAGGTTTATTCCCAAACGCAGTCTCAGACGAGAAGCCAACCTATCGTTCGTAGCCGGGCCATTAGAGCCCATTGAATTTGATATCTGTTCTGTCTGAGGCCTCTGTTTCCGTTAACGCTATTGTCACGTCTGGATGATGTTATTGTCGGTGGAAAACAATAGTGGCAGCACGCTCACTGATACGAGCACTTGCCACTGATACCTTGAATTTGAGCTAGATGAGAGTTGGATCTAAAAGTTGAGTTTGGCGTGAATATTGATGCTAGTATTGGGAACGATTGAAAGAAGAAACCTGTATATGAATCCAGATACACGAGCGTCGAGACTCGAGAGCAAGGTTGTTTTAGCGCTTAGTGTTCCGCTGGGGCGCCTAAATACACTTGAGAATGAAAACGACGACTCTACGTTGGATGTCCGATGAACCCACAGATCAATAATCAAGCGCTATCCTCAAGAACATTTCATCGGCTATTTCTTGCTTCATGTGCATGGACTACTAGCGCAAGCTCATTCGTTGTACTTGTAGAGATAAATTTGGTGCGTAAATTCATTCTTTTCAGTGTATACATTGTTAACCAGTTTCTTCAATTCGTCCAGACAGTGACTGCGCAACTCCAGCTCCCATAATATTGCATTTCCACAATAAAATCCAAGCATCAAACGTTCATAGCTCTCACCGCAATCTCCATCCCTGAATCAATCTGAACTGGCCTCAGGCTTGGCTTTGGGAGGGTACTTCTTGCCATCGAGCTCGACCTGAGGCTCGCATTCGCAGCGCTGGTCATCGGCGACTTTGTCCATGACAGAGGGGATGTGCATGCCGCAACCGATCCACGAAGTCTTTTCTGCAAAGGATAAATGTCAGCTTTGTGCGGAGACGATTAAAATATGGAGATCAAGGCAGCAGGATAACGAGCGCAAAGAAGGGAACCCACTACAAGAACCACAGGTTGCCTTCATACACATGATGAATGATTCGGAGTAACGGATAAGACGATAGCGGGTACGTGAATTGCAAAACTCGAGTGTTCAAGTCAAAGAGGAGAAAGTCATCATCGCGATTTATACTAATGCGTCTTAGTGACTCACGTGCATTGTTTCTAACCCATTTTTCCACCGTCCATCCGAGCGAGAATTGATTTGCGAAGGAGCGATGATTCGATACATCAAGTCCTTCACAGTCAGCGTCTAGCGAAATCCATACTGAACCTAGAATCTTCGTATAGAGTTGGACTGTTGGTCGGTTAAGGGTCGGCGATCTTGGTAAGTTGGTCACGACGCACCAACGACGCACTACCAGCACGATTGACTCACAAAACTACTTGCCTTTTTGGGAATAAAATCTCAGAAGGTAAGCTACATACTTCTCCAAAATTCCATCACTAAATTGGCATAAAAAAAAAAAACTGTAGCGTTAGTTGTGCCCGCCTCGTCCGTGTACGATCAAGATGAGGCGCCCCCCGACACCTCACCCTAACCGTCCACGTCCGGCTTCGCTCGTATATATCTAACGTCTCCACTTGGCGGGTTGACAAAGCCAGCTACGCTAGGGCATCCTATTGGGTAACCCCGAGCCTTCGCGCATTCTCATAAATGAGGTGCCAACCACATGCAGGCAACCAGTTAGAGTCAGTCAATGAGTCCAATCAAAGACATGATCCTCCTGGAAGCCCTTGCTAACATACAGATAGCTTATTAGCTTATTAGATAGTAGTATTGAAAATGTGCTAGCCGAGTCCGTTTTGATTGTACGTGGGTTACAGGCGCTCGCTCGCGAATTGTCGACCCCTTTCCGACAAGCTACTTCAAGCTATGATCGAGGAGCTCCTTTTACTGCTTACAAGCTTCCTTCTGTTTCCAATAGTGCATTTTCCTCAGAGGTCCCACTACGGCCACGAATAAATGATTGAAATCTGTTCCAGCATGTACAACTTAAATGTTCGCAAACATGGCTACATTTCATGCGGCTCTACGTGTCCTTTTCTTCATAGTGTCTGAATAGCACAAATATCGTACTAGAGTTTTAATCATCACAAAGAAAGAGTGAAAGATAACGCCACGGACGATTCGTATGGATTGCTTTGACCTGCCGTAAGGTCGACGACATCTTTTTCTACTACCACCAACTACTTCCAGCCATTGTTGCTTATTTCTTCTGATTTCCTTGTTAAAATATGCCTTTTCATCGCATAGACTTTAGGGTAGAATGCACGCGCTCTGCCGAATTCGACGAGAGATAGAAGCCTGCACGATCAAACTTCTAGTTCCAACTTTTACGTGTAGCAGTTTTCTATAGTCCTTGAGCCACAACCACCACTTGCTCGTTTTCCATATGGCGCTCCCTCAGGCAGCAAACATCGATCTGGCGAACAAGTTGAAGGAGGAAGGAAATGCGTTTTTCAGAGAGGAAAAGTATACCCAGGCGCTAGAAAAATACAACGAAGCTCTCCAAGTGGGAGGAGATAGCGCAGTTTTGTACTCGAACCGCTCTGCTTGCAGAATGAAACTGAAAAAGTACGTTGGTCGTTTTGTTTAGAGGGGTAACATCTCATCGCGCTTTTTTACAGCTACCTCTACGCCGAATGCGACGCCAAAAAGGTAAGAATAATTCAAGTTTATCCCCACAAGTTGTGCTGACACGTTCAATAGGCCGTCCAACTGGACCCAAATTTTGTTAAAGCGCACGCTAGGCTTGCAGCAGCCTATGTGGTAAGTTTTATTGAATTTGCTTCCACGACCAAGCTTCAGTTGAGATTGTTTCTCTTCAAGGCAATGGAAGAGCCGTTGCTCGCTTATTTATCTTGGGAGAAGGCTTGCAATATGTTACCCGACGCGCCATCCATGCGTAAACAGAGGGCGGAGTATAAATCGAGCGAAGATTCAGCATTCACGGATAACATGATGCGCAACTTCCGTCTTGACGATCGTATAAATAAATGGGAAAAGGTCATTGGTGGCGCACACGAGCTGCCATGGGTTATTGCCGCAAAATCAATGATGCCTGAATTGTCGAAAGACACGTCTCGTAGGAGCTGTGTGAGGTCTCTCCAGAATGTAACCAAGCCATGTAGCTGAAGTATCGCTTTCATAGGCCTGGGCTTTGGTCAAGGCCCGCGAAGAGATGGACGGAGGTTTACGAGCTCTTAAGAAAAAGACTATCGGACGGTAAGTGTTTTTAAACCCCTTAACTCATTCGAAGAAGGCTGATCATCTCAACCACTTTCTCTAGGCCTTGATTCTCATGTCGAACGCAGTTCTAGTAGATTATCCGTGTCCTCAAGCTTGAAGACTTGTATAAGATTGAAAGTGGTTCGTCGTTTATTTGATCACTCAGACATCTCATCTTTCATTCTCCGTCCATCTAGTCCTCGACAAATCTCAGATCTTATGCAAGGCTTGGCCGCAGGATAGTGGGATCGATTCCATCAAGAACGAGATCCTTAAACGTCTGGATGCTAACGGTGTAGACGCTTGGAATACGATACGACCAGCCCTCGATATTACCGTTCGGTGAGTCTTTAGATTTCTACTAATTAGTATGTATACTGTACTCACCTTGAACAGCGGGTGGATCTGTGATTCGGTCTTTCGGTTCAAGTACCACGAAAATTATGTCGGTTCCGGTGAGCTCCTTAAATGGGCACTGGAGATGATTCAATGGGTACGAGACAAGTGGAGTGATGTTGCAAAGGAAGTTCGAGATGATATATTCGAGCTAACATTCCTCCGTCTTGTGCAAAAGCTGCAGACTGGGATTGGCGGCCTTCGATTTGTACGAAGCCAATTGATAACCTAAGATCAACGCTGACTCTCTTTCTTTCTTTTGTAGGAATATCCTAGAGCGGACGCCGCTAGACGGGAGGAGATCGTTCGAACTGTGGACGAACTAATTTCTGCTATCGAGGCGCAACCTGTTCCGAATCATGAAACCGATCCTGCAATGGTAGAAGCGGCGTACTACTATACCAAGGGGGAGGCTCTGGTGTAAGCTTCTTACTCTTTGTTTAATTGGAGTTCACGCCGATGCATACTCTTCATTTAGATTGAAAGCAAATGTCTACTTTGAGGAGGCCGTACTCAGACGACATGACAAAAGCTATCCCATGGCCCTTAAATACTATGTTGAGGGCGCCAACTGTTTTGCTGAAGATGATGAACTCTATTCCTGTGAGTTTGTCTATTGTATTCGCAGCATGGTCCAGTCTCGCGTAGCTCCCCTCCACCTTATGAAGTACCATTCTAATATTCATTCACCCTTTTAGCGTTTCTTGGTCACGCAATCGAAATGTGCTGCAAGAGCTCCGCTTCAGACATGGCCGTACTATTACCTGTCATTGGGCAGGCGCAACTTGCAATCTCAAAAATGAACACCATCTGGAAGTCGTCTCATTCTGGGCAGAAATATCGAGACGACATGCTCAACACTGTGTCAAATTTCTTTTAAAATATGATTTATGTTTCTTCGCACAGGTACGAAACTCTCAAACAGTACACAGATTATAAGTAATAAGTAGTTACCGTACTAGACATTTGATAAAGTTCTAATTGTCCTTGACCGGAGAGATAACTAGCGGCAACTGTGCAATACCCTTAACTACAGGCCTCAAGACAACACCCATCTTCAACACTGACACATCCTCTTCGGAAACAGCCAGTTTGAATTCGAACGCGCGGATAAGTGTGAAGAGGAGAACTTTCATCCTGTAAAATGGGCTTCAATTAGCAAGGTTAAGATCATATAGAATTAAAAAAAGTATCCACTCGATCAAGGAGAACCTCCATCCAATACAAGCTCGACTGCCGCCTAGGAAAGTCATCATGTTTCCCCATACACTAGGAACGGCGTTTACTGCGTCGGGGAGCTTTTCCCATCGTTCGGGTCTGGAAAGTAACAATGAGGAATAAACGAGGCACACAGTAGGCGCTACGTACTTGAACTCGGCAGCATCCTCTCCCCAAAGTTTCTTGTCTCTGTTCACTGCGTAAATCGGAATGAAAATTCCTTCGCCTTTCTTGATCCTAAACCTCATGTCAGCTTTTTCGTTATTACACCAATTTTTGAAAAACAACTCACAAGAAATTTTCGTGGAACTTGCCCTTCAAATCCGTGTATCCTTCCTTCAGAGGTATTACGTCGTCCTTGGCCGCAACACGAACGGTGTTAGGTATGGGGGAGTAAAGTCGCAGTACCTCATGAACGAAATGGTCAAAGTACGACAGAGTATTGATTTCCTCCATCGATGGCTGGTCGGTCCCAACGTTAAGCAGCTCCTCTCGCAATTTCGCTTGGACATCTTGGTGAAGGCATAAATTGTATAGAGCCCATGTTGTAGATGTACTAGGTTAAATAAAGAAGATGAGTTCATGAATCATGGAGGCAAATAATCTCACGTCGTTGTCTCGTGTCCGGCGATCAAGAAGGTCGGTACCTGCGCTAGCACGTCCTCGTCGCTCATTCTCTGGCCCTCCGGAACACCGCTATTCGTATTCGACTTGATGAGTAGGCTCAACAGATCCTTCGCCCCGGCGTCGGCTTTACCCTCGGTGGTATCCTGAACTTTTTTCGCCTCAGCTAGTAATTCGTTTCCGATACGGGCCATGGTTTCCTTTGCTTGCTTAAAGGCAGGACCACTGAATGAAGGCTGTTTGGGGAAGTTATTCTAAGGATTCCTTCTCAAAAACGAAAGAAAACAAACACACCAAGATTCTCAAGGGGGCGAACTGTGCCTGTAAAATTCTCCACGCGCTAGTACTTCCTGATTTTATCACGACCGAGAAGGCCTCGTACAGCTCGCTTTTTTTGTTTTCGTTCAGGGAGCTAAAATCATATCCAAATCCAGCTAGACCAATGATGTCAAGGGTAGCTCGAGTAAGGCCGTCGAAGGCTTCGACGTTGGCTGAGGATGACCCTCCACTGTCGCTCATGCGAGAAGCCCAAAGATCACGGAGCTGCATTGGAAGTTGATCATATACATTATTGGAGGGAAGTATAGGCATACCAGGAGAGATTTATCATAGAATGTCTCAATTACGAGCTTAACTTGTGTTGGGCCGAAGGCAGCGTTCTACGTGTATGCGGCATTAAAACAAGCAGTTCAACGAAAGCAGGAGGTAGGATATACCATAACACGTCTCTATAGAAGTCCATTAGTTATTATAGGGAAAGAAGTACAAGTAGGGACCAACCTGAAACTTGTGATGCTCACCCTCCATGACCAATACACCGTTCCCCAAAAGCCGGCTCAGGGCAAACCGCGTCGATTCCGGCTTCTGATAGTCGAAATAGTTGTGCAGAATGTGGTGCAAAGCCTCAAGGTCGGTAGTATAGAGACGAGGAATCTGTAAACGATTTACAAATGAGATTATACTCAGTAAATCATACGCACAGAGACCATCCCGGTGATTTTAAACGTCCTTCCATACTTCTCTGTCCATTCATCCTGTGACCCACCGAAGTATATTAGACCATTGTCAGGTCATCAATCAAACAAACTACTCACGCTATTCTCTATAAAATCAGCAAAGTTTCCTATAACATCGATCGTCAGTATCTTGGTGAGTTGCTCATTCGAGTGATAGTTCCTGACCTTTGAGCCAGCTTTTGCCGCTTGGAGGGCCAGTCAGGTACCGTAGTGGAGAAGTTAACCATTCCGAAGTAAAGTTTAACGACGTAGAGGGTGGTGACAGCAACTACGCCTGTTAGAAGAAGCTGGGCAGATGACATAAGAGCTTGGGAGCTTGAGCTTGGAACAGGGATTTTATCAGGAAGAATTAGAAAGGATCTGGTTATAGCAGCCAAACGAGCAAGGAGAGCGCTTTTGTACACACAGTACAGTTTCGATCTTCACACCCGATATGCATCTCCGTCGGACAGAAAGAACAGCCTCGATATCTCCTTCGGAGGCCGATTCAACCCAGATTGACAGATTGCGGTTGGATTGCAGTACATAGTCGTTCCGCATTTAAACGCCCATCAACGTCGATAATTCATGGCCAGGGAAGAAAAAGAAGCATTTTAGCGGACATCATCGGTTTGTATCAGCTTGCACATGTCCATGTATAACCGTTACCACTACGCGCGCGCGACCCTCCCGAACAGCGAGCGCAAACAACTTTTTCTCCGAGTATAAGCGTCCCCTGACCTGTAAAGGACATAAGGAGATGTCCACGAGCAAGCAACGATGAATGAGTAAACGAACATCTCCTATAATTTACTATACGCTCCTAATACGTTCAGCTGTAATAAAGATACAGATACAGCAGGATCCTAGAGGACAATGAAAGAATGATACAGCGTTGAATAATCAAGGTATATCCGAGAGTGTAACCAAATACACCTAACCATTTAAAATTCGGAGAACACAGACTCACCCCTTCGATCCATCATCTCATTATTGGAAGTGTACTGGACAGCAGTTTGAATCCTTCTGCTTCCAAATGCTGAAGCCGTTTCTCTTCATCAACGCTCATCTTTGCCCAAGGGAAGTTTGACCTGCCCTCGAGCCAGGCCAGCTCCAACTCGTCTGACACATGGTCCCAATTGTGGTCAGACTCCTCAGATGAATCTTCCGATAGTTGGATAACTTTATCCATCTGCACCTGCATCAAGCGGGTCGTGGACTCACCAGACCATCTCGACTCGACCACGTCGAGGAGCATGCTGGGAGACAGGTTCTCAAACCTTGGCCATGAAATACGCAGAGATTCGAGTCGAGGGACACATGGCTCATTGTTTGTTCTACAGATGAGCTTCTGTAACAAGGATTTCGGCCGCATTTTATCGCCGATGAAGGTAAAAGATCTCAGATTAGAGAAAGTGTCGACGATTGAAGATATCTCTTTGCTTGTGATCATATCTGCACGCATCAAGCTGAGGCTGGTAAGTGGAAACCGGACGCGTTGTTGGAAATCAATCAAGACCCTCGCAAAGTTTACTCCACGAGAAGGTCCCAGCTCTGAAGGGGAAAATTCGAGATAGAGATGGGTAAGAGAAGGCGTGGTGAGAAGCACAAATACATTGAAGCGACGCAATTTCGCTTCGTCTGGGCTCTTCAAAGTAAGTGTCGTCAAGGCAAGGAGAGTAACCGGCACCAGAGCGTTGCTGTGGGCCTCTTCACTCTCTTCACCGATGGTCAATGTGCATTCGACCAGATTTCTGTACCCGTCTAGTAAATTCCACGAACGGCCAGGATCTGAACCTCCATATTCCTCGAGATCAAGCGATATCAACTGCGCTGAGTCAAATGTAAGGGTTAGCAGTCCAGGAAAAGGCGATTGGGGAAGCCAATCATCATGGCCGGGAAACGAGCACCGGAATTTTAGGTTCCGAAGTGACGATTCCGAGAATGAATAGATCATCTGGTTTTTGGGCCACTTGGTCTTTGAGTCGATACGGAGATTCAAGTCTAGTTCCGTAAGGATGGGAAGGGAGTTTACGGGCAAAGTGAATAGAGGCATGAAGCCTCTCAGAGGCCCTTCAAGCTTCAAAGCTCGAATACGGGAACAGAAAGGGGCAAGAGTCTCCGCGACTTGCACGAGAAAATCTACAACAGCTTTGCCAGATTTGCCGAATTTCGACTGCCCAGCCGTTTCTACGCGTATCTCGAGTGGCAAACTACTCCGATTGAACCAATCTCTGATCATCGATGGATGGTCAGCGAAAGAACATTTGTCGACTGAGATGTAAAGACTCGTCCAGATCCTAGGTGCGTTATTTAGAGCGCACTCTCTCCAGGTAGCGCAAATCTGGGTTAGGAGAAGCTGAGAAAAGGGAATATCGCGATTGTCCTCGATATACGCGCCAAATATTAAGGAGAGGATTTCAGAAGGGAGTTGGTGAATAGCGGTAAGGGAATTGCGAATCTTGGCTATGATTTCGCATTGGGCTACGTATGCCGATTTCATCCTGTCTAATTCGACCTTCATTGCCAACCTACGGCTCTCTTCCTCTGCCAGACGCGTCCGTAAAGCCAAAGTTTCGTTGGCACCAGGAGAAATTACACTGGCTGAATATCCTTCTGGAGACATTTTAGCTGTGAAGGATGAGTTCAAGGTTTGAGCGTCTATTTTCTGGGCGCTTGAATCTCAGCGTGTTCAAGCGCCCATGTCTTGGCCCATACATTGGACAGGTCTTCCGTCGGCGTCCACTGCACAACGCATCCCTGACGCCCCATTCTTTGTAGGCCTAAAGCAGTCCCCTCTAGGAGGCTGTCGTTGTTACGCAAGAATCCTCGCCTACGGACTTTGCAATAAGCACTTAATTCGCCCGACTCTCCTTGATTCTTTGAAATCGTTATTCAGCTTCAAATGGGTAAGTCGCGCAACCTTGTAGCTTTAAATTTTATATTTGCTAACAATGTAACATCTTGCCCTTTTCAGCGCATCCTTGTTTTTGGCCTCCTAAATCGCAGTAGATGGACTGGATCCGTAAACTCAAACTTTCCCTACCTTTTCCCGAAGCGGTTTCCATATGACCTGTGTACCTACAAGAAGCCAGAAGGGATACAGCCAGCTACTAGTCGCAATCATATGATCAGCTACTTCTAAAAGCTACTGACGAACATAATGGACCTAAGAAATCCGTTTTTATCCTGCTCAGATCATTCCATGTCAAATTTCTTTCTTGCTTCACAAAGCCTTCATCGATACTGGACCTCTGGACGTCTTTTCAGAGAACTGAGGCAAAGCAACTTTTCGGAAAGTTGTTCCTTTCTTTCCCATGTTTCCGCTCGTCAACTCAAGGCTATGTATTTTCAGGCATCACAAATTCGGATCCACGAGTGTTATTCCTCAAGCAGATCTAACCGCGAGTATAGGCGGTGTTGGGTTAGTAAAAGTCATATATGTATGTGAGTCTATCTGTGAGTACCAATTTTGATGCAGTCATCGCCACTCGATGCTTGCTCAACGTCTATGTCTCTGAGCTGGCCTCATACTTCCTCACCAGTTCACTGGCGCTGCTTCTCGTCTCTAGTCTTCGGCTGTGACAACCGAAAACCCCAGTAAATCTCGAACGAGTTTCACGGAAATGAAGACCAGTTTGTTTCCTATGTGACAAGTGATTTGCGTTGCGACTCGAACCTAAAAGGTAGCTGTGGCAAGCGAGTAAGTAGGTGAATGATTGGCTTATTACCTTATCTAAATGCTTCGCTCATTTTTCTCTTTGTTTCGGCCTCCTTCAGATAGGTCGTAACCTGCGATCTCTTGGACCTCCTAAAACCACAGAGAGGAATAATCTCAAATTCTTCCATGCACGCGCTGACATCCTGATATCATCCTCACTTCCCCACAAGAATGATACATAGAGCAGATGTTGTTATTTCTCGAGCTTCTGAATGTATACTTCGACGTTGACGTATCAATCATCAAGAACATCTAAATGCAATCACTGTTGTGTAGATCTCTTGTATATTGCGCGACGCGAAGAGAACAATACTGTAACTAGAACTTATTTCTTTTGATTCTGTAAACTATGTATGTGCTGTTTGCAACGCTGAGCTTGAGCGCTTGAGCGACGAAATTTTTTGAAACCATGAAAAGGATCAGCTGAACACGTGCCTCCGCCTTCAAAGCTTCGTCCCTGAACCGTCCACTTTCTACACTTTGACTTCTCCACTCGCGCTTGTCTAAAGATTATCCTCCATTACACGTCCTACCTAAAGATCATCTTCCATTACACGTGCTGCTATCTTCCTAAGCGCGACAAAGCGGTCAAAGCATGGGGTACACTCCACTCCAGCTTCGATACGCGATAAACCATATCTTTTTGCCACCCAAACTACCGCAGGTAAAATCGCGTTTATTTTATTTTCTACAAGTTTTACTGAGTATTCTGTGATGTAGGAAAACGATCAAAGGGGGGAACACGATGCGGCAATCTCAAGTCTTTGTCTCGATGCGTCAAAACCATTCAGACAACGCTTGGATCAGGAGAGCAATGTCAAGTGGGGTGCTGTAAACGTCCAAAAACTGTTAAGAGACTTTCATAGTCTCCAGCCCACAAATGTCCTAGCAGCCAAAGATATCGCGAAAGCTTTGAAGAACATGAACGCTGGAGGATTGTGAACACCCCCTTTTCGATATGCCTGTGGCTCACTGATTATTTGGATTACTAGACTCCATGGCTCTCTTGATACGCGCTCAGAATTCTGGCATTATCCTTCGACGCGACTGGGGCGATGGTATCGACGAAAAAATCAGTTACGAGTGCTTCGAAGTCACCCCACCAGCATCCGACGTTATGTCCACCAAAGGCAAACTCGTCATGTCTTTTCCTGGCCCTGCGATCCAATTTCCGGCCGAAACCTTCGATAGCAAGTACTTTCAGAACGAATTCGCCGCGTTTCTTGCAGAAATGAACAACGCTGTGATTGAAGAAGACGATGATGAGGACTCGGAAGACGAGGGCAGGAGAAGAAAATCGGGGCTCTCCGCTGCGCATCCAGGAGAAACCCAGGATCCAGTGTTCATCACCTCCCTTCTCACTGGCATCATGCTTGGTCTAGGAGGACGCGGGGAGAATGTGACACGCATTAACAAGAGAGTTGCCGATGATGTGCTGCTCAAAGGATCGGATAAAACTCCGTGGAGAAGATCTGCGTTATGGTTAGTCCTCCGAGTCGCGATTCAGACGACTTTACTTCGTGAGGATCCTACCTCGCAGCTGTACAAGCAGTTCATGGTCTTTCTCCATGGTTTCGTACTCTCCCTCGCTCTCAGAGAGAAATTCGACTCGGATATCCTCTTTACGATGCGAGCGAAAACGTGTCGAAGGCTGGCAAAGCTAGGAGATGACGTTCCCGAGTTCCTTGTGAACTATACGAACGACGTTAGTGAACGGGTTGGAGACGAATTGCAGCGGAGATGGACCGAGATTCAGCAATTAGAGATCAAACCGCTTAGTGTCCTTGACTCACCTTGGGCTCCTGATCAGCTAAACGTTGCAGCTGACACCACTTTACGCCTCACCAACTCGACAGCCCGAATCTCACTGGCCCTCGGTAATTCTTCAATGAATTTAGCCGCTATAAGCTACGATCCTCATGAGACTAACCGCCTTCGAAACACTTCTCATTTCGGAGATCTGACTGCTTCGAAACTTGAAGCTGCGTTTCAAGCGGATCCGCATGTCAATCTCGCCGATTTCGAATTCCTCGTCGGGCGTGGCTCGTTGGCTAGTTGGTTGGAGAGACGAATTGCTCCTGGTGCGACATCCCGTGCGCAGGAGAGCGCTACGAACCTTCTCTTTGGTTGTATGAGGAGATATGAAAAGTTCGCGTCCCCGTACTATAGGGATAACCCAGAAGATTTGAGCTTGATGGTGTTGACTATGTTCGAGCTCTGGGTTGCTATCGACAAGATCGCTGTAGCGGCATGTCCTCTCCTCGGAAACTATTCCCCAGAGGTTCCCATCGACCGTTCGCTCACGACTTCCAACGCTGCTCTACTCCGCCCTCTCCTTCTGCGGAAATCAATCGATCTCCAGAGATTGCTGGCTGTCGATGAGTATGTACGTTTGCGACACCGAAATGCAACGTACAGGGACGCTTCGGTCTTCTCAGAGAGTATCAGCTCGTCTTCGTTTGCCGTCAAGTATTTTAATCAGGACGCTACGAGGGAGCTCCGAAATCTAAAGGCTCAGATCGAGCGGGATGCTCAAGAGATTCGTGATGGTATTCGCCGGGACTTGGAAACGAAGACACGAGAGCATGACCGAATCTATGCTCGTTTGGTTAAGGAAGTACACGATCACACAGAAGAAAGTCGCATCACCCACACAACCATCACGGGAAAGAGAAAGAAGAGATATAATATCTCATATACCTATGACTGCGAGAAGTGTCAATTGCAGACTCAGCTCGATGGATTTAGTGTTCCTGTCCACGAATGGCCGTTACCGGAGGACGATGATCATGCAAAAAGGGTGGTCTTTGAGCTACGCTTACCTCGAACATTTGCGCAGTGGAGAGCAGCGACGGCTCTACTGCTATGGGATGTCTGTACGCCCATAGATAAAAGGAACGAGTTCGATCAGAGCAGGCCTTCTGTCATCCTCAATTCCAGCAAAGATCTTTCAGGGTACCTCCGGCCTGGTGACGATGAGCTCCAGATTATGACCTTGGCATCCGCTTCTGGTTCTTCAAAGATGTTTGGCTCAAAGAAACTTCCGGTCACTCAAGAAGAAATATTTCTTCCGAGTGGAATGAAATGGCGGTTGTATGAACCGAGAAGTAGAGTTTGGGTGCGGGGCTCCTCGCCGACTTCAGGCGTGAATGGGAATATGTTCCGAGAGGCAGATACAACGCAAAAGGCGACGTTACCAATCAGCAGTAATCCATCCTCGATTTACTTGAAAGCTCAACTGCAGTACGCGGTTTCTGCGACTCGCCATACCTCCAACCAGATCATCGCTTCCCAGGATCTCTGTCCTCCCCAGCTTTCCCTCCATGAATACATGTCCTTTGCTAGTCTAAGGAGTGGTGCTCGTATTCAGTGGATATCTCTTCTTCGTGAACTTCGCGAAGGTGCTCTCTCGTGGCAAACAGAGGAGGTTGGGACCTTGGTCTCGATGCTGATGTGGCAGGTTGGGTGTATCATTGAAGAGGAGGGAACGAGGGAACTAGAATGGCATGTTGACCTCAAGGATCTTGAATTCGGGCAAGCTCTCCTACGGGAAATGGGGACACTCCTTCGCCGAGTTAAAGGAAACTGGAAAGAAGTCGTGACAGTCCGGACAATCATTCTTTTGACTTCCCGATTGCTGGCTTCGACGCGACATGTTGAGGTTAAGGAGCTCGGTTATGCGCTGATGAGGGAGTGTAGAGAGGTGACATGGGAATGGGTTGGGCAATTGGAAGAGAAGCTGCAAGATTGCGGGGAAGATTTTGTCAAGGAGTTCCAGGGGAAAGTATGCGAGATGGCTTGTACCTGTAGGGCCACTTACGATGTTGATGATGACTCGGATGAGCAGGGAATGGGTGAGTCGTGTTAGTTTCCTCGTAGGTTTCATTAAAGCTTACAAGCGAATGATAGACGCGGTCAACGGAAGTCACCTCGATGCGCTTCTTTCCTCGGAAGAAGACGTATCGATCTTTGTTGCCTGCTCAATAATCGTGCACGACAACAAGCCAAATAATCTTTCGGGAAAGACTGTCTCGAGGGAAATGAAGAGATTACTGGAACGGGATCGCCGACTTGCTCATGCTGTAAAGCCAGTTCTTCATAAACTGTTCTTGCTGCCAGTTGATGGAAATGTTGCTGCAGATTTTGGTCAAGTTGGACTTGCAACAGTTGCCAAGAAAGGCTTCAACGCGGCGCTGAAGCGAATTTGGCCTGTCTATACTCCGGCAGACTGGTTTGCTTTGGCGGAACCGAATGACCGTTGGATTACTTGCGAAACTGCGGGTGGAGGCACTAGCAGAGGAGTGCAAAGTCAGGAGGTTCACCTAGATATCCTCAACGGGAAACTTTTGATTAATGGGAAGCCTCTTGGGAGGCTACCGGCCGATTTCGTGAAGCATCCAACGTATGTCCGGGTGTTTGGGGAGGTGAGTATCCTTTTTCAGCTGTCTGGACAGTGATATTGACGTATGATTACAGAGGAAAGTTTTGGATGTTGTACCTGCGGATATGCCGGGAATGCAGTTTGCGACTCAATCTTTGGTATCCGGCTACCAAGTATGAATTTTATTCGTTTTTTTTTCTCTAATCTATGTACTGATTAACTATCGATAGGTGTCCTTTGGTATGAGAGGCGAGAATGATCTGGTGATACGGTCAAAACGCGAAAATAAGATTTTCGAGCTAATTCCACACGAAAGCTTCACTGGTGATCTACCCCAGCGGTTTGTCGAGGATAACCTTCACTGGCTGGATCTCTCGAATGGGCAAATTGAGCTCCGGTCCTTGCAAGCGATGTGGGATTCCTTGCCCTCCAATTGGATCATCAACTTCTCCGATCCTAGACGGTCTTGTTCCAATGGTGCGCGAGTATTGATTGACATCAATAGCTGGACCTTTCAGATGGTTTCGGCAACTCTTGCACCATTCGAATCATCCCAATTCTTGACTGTTACGTGTGAAGCCGACCTCGACCCTTCTACCCTCTCCGTGGATCTTCCTCGATATCGCCTCTCCTTTTTCCGCAACGGCAATGACCAACTGCAGTGTGTCAATTTCCCAGGCATGATTATCGACCACGAAGACCAGTCGATTGGTGCCTTTGTTGGCCTCGAGAACAGATTGGTGTTGAAGGGCGATGATACTGCTCCCGCCGGTGTTCATCGCAAGGTGCTGGTTCCGTTTGGAGAGGTTCGAGTATCTCCCTACGAAGAGAATCATGTCAAGGTTTCGATCGAGACTAAGGAAGATAGGGACGTCCGATGTGCCAAGTATACTGTTAATTCGAGTCTTGGCTGCCTGACGGGGAATTTGAGCTTGAAGTCCAGGCTCTATCAAATCTACCTCCAAGCTTTGACGAGTCACTGTTTACCGGATCCGCTCACAAAGCACACTGGAACCGAAGAGGCTCTGTTAGAGTTCAACTCTGCAGCCTGCTTGTCGTTCAGAGAGTTGGGAGAGGAAGAAATGGGTTTTCTCATCAAAATCGCCAAGCTCACGCCCAATCGATTTGGCACTCCTCAGCATAATCCGAAAGCCCAGAGTGTTACTTGGACGAATTTGCCTCCCCTTTCCCATCACTGCGGATTTGCGGTGCGCGCTGCAGAGGTGATGGTCGCTGTGAAACGGTTGCAGGTCTTTGCAGAGCCTGATCACGCGACCAAGGAGGATAAGAAGAACACGCTTCCAGCAGGAAACAGCCTGCTAGATGCTCGTAGTACCCTCCGTACGTCGATGTTCTATCCTACAGACATCAAATCTCCGAAACGGGACGTTTCGCAAGACCAAGTCTACTCATCTCGGGATGCCGATCTCATTCGGGAAAAGTTGGTTTGCAGCGTTGCGTCAAACATCCATAGTGGCCACTCTTGCCTCCTCCTCCCAAAAACACCTTCCCTTCCACAACTCTTCCAATCCAAGTGGACAAAGGTTCGGGCTCCTTTAGAAAACTTTCGGCTCTCTTACAATCGCTCTTGGCTCAATGTGAACATGTCGGAGATTTGGCTAAGTGTCTTTGAGAAATGCCGTTCGCTGACTTCTAAGGAAGCGAAAAAGTCGCAGCTCTTATTTTCGCTTTCGGCCATGGTTTTCAAGAACGAGGATTATGCGAAATTTGTACCCGCCATTATTGTCGCATTCTCAGACAACCGTCTCCTGAGACCTACTCTACCAGTTGCTTCTGGCCATTACTTTGACTTTTCCTCGGGGACTGCGCCGACCCTTGAGAAGATTTTGGTGAAGGTCAAAGATGGAGCGCTTCCAGGGGAACGTACTGCGTTATGGGAAATACCAATGAATCATCTCGAAACTGATGAGGAGTTTCGGCGTCGTCGCGACAGTCAGTACAAGCGCAGAGTCAAACAAGCATCTTTACGGTTCGCCAATTTCTTTTTTGAAAGGTGGAACCTATGGATGCAGGGAACTCAAACGCTTGGTTTCCCCAACGTTGAAGACAAGAATTTGTTCAGGAACGCCGAAGTCCTTGAAAAGGTTTCTCAGTACTTCCGGCACTGTAACCAGAATCGGCTGCTCTTGAAACATGCGCAAGGTGTTCAAGAGGTTCTTGATGAAAACTTTCAGGATGCTGTTTCTTGGGATGTCATTGAATACAGTTTCGATCCCTGTCTGGTTCCTTCGAAGCCGTCCGACTCTTTTGGTGCGCTCTCACCTCTTCTCGAACGCGTAGCTCCTGCTATTACTCGACGTGATGAACAACTCTGGCCCGGGGAATGCGTCGAAGAATTCCGTGCTCCGGCGGAAAGCTCCCAATCCACCAAGTTGTCGGGGCTTTTGGCCGAAATGAAGAGGTCCACTATACGGATCAGACAGAGGTATGCGGAAGACCTGCATGAGAGTATGCGGAAATTGAACTCCTTGCCATCGCTTCCTTCTGGTCCCACTATCCCATTTGGTATCGAAGAGTTGGATCAGCACCGAACTGTTTGCCAGGACCGTCTTGCGACGTCGTTGGAGGCTATTGAGGCTGCATTGGCGCCTATTTCAGTCAGCGAAAATGCAATCGCCAGTGCTGGACTTTGGCCTCGCATAACTTTGAGGGCGCTATTGAGGCGACTTGCATACCCTGTCAACGCGACCTTGAGCCCAGAATGGCGGGAAGTCCTTTTGTACCTTGCTCGAGACATCCTCGAGTATCAACGTTCTGTTCGACTCCTGGCGTATGCGCAACAGAACAAGCGTGAAGATTTCTTCCGAGAGGTGGATACCCATATCTACGACGTGGACAGCATTACTGCGAATCCTGATTGGACGTTAATCCAGGTAGGTATCTGGATTTCTACAACTTTTGAGCTTTGTTAACAGGCCATTAGATCGAAGGCAACTTCCTCGCTAGACCGCTCCAAATCAAAGTCGCTCAGGAAATGATAACGCCTTCCTCCAATGCAAATACAGTACTTCAACTTAACATGGGAGAAGGCAAGACGTCTGCTATCGTCCCCATGGCTGCTGCTTCCTTGGCGGATGCGAAGAAGGTTGTTCGTGTGGTAGTGCTGAAGCCTCTTGCGGGTCAAATGTTCCAGTTGTTGGTCGAACGATTGGCTGGGCTTTGTAACCACCGAATCTTCTACATGCCTTTCTCGAGGAAAATCCGTGTCGGTAAGGAGGAGATTGCTCTCATACAACGCAACTATGAGGTCTGTATGAAAGAAGGTGGTATTTGGGTTGTGCAGCCGGGTATGTTGATTATATCGTTGTGGTCCAGGAAAAGCTCATTCGTTTTCTAGAACACATCCTTTCCTTCAAACTGATGAGCATCGATCGTTACTTGGCTTCTAACAATGAAGCTGATCATCTCGCTGCGGAATCACTTGGTCAATCTCAGCGTTGGTTGGATAGTCACTCCCGGGACATTCTCGACGAAAGCGACGAAATTCTGCACATCCGCTACCAGCTGGTTTACACGGTGGGCAATCAGCAACCACTCGAGCTCCATCCCGACCGTTGGACGATAGCAGAAGAGCTCTTTACCTTTGTTAGCAAACATCTCGACGACGTGAAGACCAGAAATAGAACTGGCATTGATGTCCAATCAAGTATCGCTGGGAGTTTTGCTCCTGTGCGAATTCTTGACATCAAATCCGGGCGAGATCTCGTAGAAGAGGTCATCGAGGACATCTTCGCAGGGCGACTTTCAAGCTTTAACGTTCGCTTCCTTCCTGAATCAATGCAAACCTTGGCGCGACAGTTTATTTCGGAGCCAAAGGTTGAGGAAACTGATGTCGACCAACTCAGGCAGTACTGCGGAGGAGGCAACGACTGGAAGCACTTGCTTCTCCTCAGAGGCCTTATCGCACATGGAATTCTTGTTTACGCTCTAAAAGAACGACAATACCGCGTAGATTATGGACTCGACCTCAGCCGCTCGCTTTTGGCTGTACCATACTGGGCGAAAGACGTGCCTAGTCTCAGAGCGGAGTTTGGACACCCGGATGTTTGCTTGGTTTTGACGTGTCTCACGTACTACTACGAAGGCCTGTCATCTGCTCAATTGAAGCTTTGCTTTGATTTGCTGTTCAAATTGGACAACCCTCCGCTGGAATACGAGATGTGGATTGGTGGCGATTCATCATCTGTTCCTGTACATCTGCGCACGTTGAACGGGATTAACACCGATGATGCAGACCAACATACAACCCATATCATACCTTTGTTCAGCAAACGAAAGACGGTCGTCGACTTCTACCTCTCACATGTGGTCTTCCCCAAAGCTGCTAAAGAGTTTCCTTACAAGCTTTCATCTTCAGGATGGGATCTTGCAGAGGTAAAGCCAGGAGGTCACCATGTGACAGGATTTTCTGGTACCAACGACAACCGCTTTTTACTTCCAACCTCGATCTCTCAGCAAGATCCGCTCGGTCAAATGGCGACGAGCGCGAAAGTCTTGACCCATGTACTGCAGAAAGAAAATAATCACTACCGTTGCGCGGCTCAGGAAGATGGCGGGCACTTGACCGTGAAAAGTTTTCTTCAGTTCCTCACACAGGAAACACTGCAGTCACCAGTTCAGGTTCTTCTCGATGTGGGTGCGCAAATGTTGGACTTGAAGAATGATGCTCTGGCTCGAGAGTGGTTGAAGCTACGCCCTGATATGGCAGCAGCTATCTTCTTCAATGACAACGATGACATGATGGTCGTTTCCCAGGATGGAACTAGAGAGCTATTGATCTCCTCCCCGTTCAAGGGCCAGCTTGACCGATGTCTCGTTTATTTGGACGATGCCCATACTCGAGGGGTTGATTTGAGACTTCCTATCCAGTCGAGGGCTGCGGTAACACTTGGTCCGAAAGTTACAAAGGATCGTTTGATCCAAGGTGAGCGCTCTCTTCAATATAGATGCAACATAACTAACCTTTTGACAAGGCTGCATGCAAATGTGAAAACTCGGTTTCGGTCAATCCGTCATATTCTTTGCACCATCCGAAATCGACAGAGCAATCCGTGATTTGAGGAAGGGAAGTAGTAGGAGCGCCAACGTCCATACTGTCGACGTACTTCGTTGGGCGATTTATGAAACCTGCAAAGACATCACGCATCATGTTCCGCATTGGGCTGAGCAAGGCTGGGATTATCTGAGACGGCGGAAGGCATGGGAGGAGTTCAATCAGACAGCGATGGAAGCACAGGTGGCCGACAGCGTTGTAAATCCAGATATCGATACGCTGCAGAAGGTGTGGATGCGCGAAGAGGCAAGGTCCTTGGAGAAGATGTACGGTTGTCAATCCGGACCTGCTTCCACAGGGTTAGGAGGTGGAGACCTCAACATGAGGGCCAGTATCTTTGCGACCCCAGAACTTAAAGAGAGACTGGACTTGTTGGGTGTGAAGGAGCTCAAGGAGGTGAACGTTGACGAGGAGCAGGAGCGAGAAGTCAGCCACGAGATTGAGAAGGAAACTCATATCGAAAGACCTCCGAAGGTGGAACCTGCGAAACATCAACTCTCCGAAGGACTCAAACAATTCATCAGCAAAGGTGTACTGCCCATGGAGAACCCTAACGAATTCCGAAAAAGCTTCATCCCAATGTTCCGATCCATTGAAGGCACGGTCAAGAAATCACCTCTCAATGGAGAAGATGTCTGGAGTCCAGGGCTCTATGTCACTATTGACTTTGCAACCACTATCACAGCAAAGGACAATGCCGAGCGAGGAAGCTCAGACTACCTCCGACCTTTGAACTGGGTCCTTACGAGCCGTCGCTACATCCACAACAACGTCGTTGTCGGTATCAGTGCTTTCGAAGCTAACACACTACTCCCACAACTTCGGAAGGATAATAAAGTCAGCCTGCACGTATACGCACCACGGGTTACCAAGGATATGCTACCTTTGGACGACTTGAAATTCTACAGCATTTCAAAGCTCGCGATGGACAACTGGGTTGTTCCCCGAACCAACATCATCTCACAGTTGAATCTCTTTGCGGGCCAACTCTACCTTGCGAATTACGACACCTACCTGCAGCTTTGCCAATTCCTTGGTCTTCACTCTGGAGAAGGAAGAGTGGAGCCCATGGAAGTCGATGATGAACCTTATCCGATACAGAGCGACGGGTTTGTTTGCCCGGGCAGACATCGGGAAGTGCTGGGACTGACCGTATGTCGTTTTGTGGAGAGCCCTATACCTTTCTTCCAGGAGCTGATCGGGCTGAGGAGGAAGGGTACTGGCTACTTGCCAACACACTTGGGACGCGTGGTACACGGTCGCCTTTTGAAGCAAGATGATTTTGACTACTAGGCGAGCTTTAAACTATTTTTTTTACCGGATTCAAAGCTGATGATGACTTCCAGAACTCAGATATCGCCGCTTGAAATTCAGATATCGTTATTTTTATTGACTATGCTTGTACATACACCATTGCTCTTATCACTACTTTACTATTACTACTTACCATCTACTATTTACCATATCGTTAGTCTCTGAAATTTCCTTCAGTTCGAGTTCATGAAATAAAAACTTCCAAGTTACACATACCACTGTCTGGTACATAGGTGATTGGCCCTCGCTATTCAGAGCCAGCTTCTAAATTCTCCTCGCCAGTTGTCCGATGCGGTGGTTTCCTTGTAAGTTGTTGCGTGGCTTTTACACCCTCGTAAAACAAAATATGTGATTGATAAATGACCAGTCTTTCCATCTGAGGGGTTTTATCCCGTCTTCGAGCTCATCAGTACGTGGACTCCTAGTGAACTCCGTTTTACGCGACGAGAACCACTTGCTTGCTGTCACAAGATGGGATCGAGAATTTCGCCGGCTTGGATATCTCGGAGAACCCAAAACAAGTGTATATCGAGAAGAAGAAATTCGAATTCGGTGTGCAATCGTAGTTGGCACGGGAAATTACTGGGATGACTTGAAAGCAATCGTTGTCATGACCTGATACATTGGGGAGACCACGAGAAAAGATCCAAGGTCATGCTGAGGATTCCGTGAAGATGAGATGACCGTACGAATTCTTTAGAGGGTAAATCTCGTCCTTGGACTCTTGTGAGAAGACTTAGACCTAAAGCTGCGACGACCTCAGTTTTGACGCTCGTTACTAACCAGTCACTCTCCAGCGGGAAGAAAGTAAGCATCAAACCTTGTGCCTTACTTATTCGGCTACCCTTGTAAACATGAAAAGGAACCCGCTACGGGACGATGTGCTGAAGCTGAAGAAAATCCACCGCGCTGCCGTTTGCTTGGCGGCAAATCTGAAGCGCGCGCGCTTGTTTCTCAATTCCCATTTTCCGAAAGCTCTCAGTCTTCAGAGTCTCACTTGGAACTTGAAATTCTTTGAAACTGATCCAGCTCTCGGAGCTTGGTAGTCCTAGAATCTATCTGGTAGTTTGCGGGCCTAAAACGACGTGTTTCATATTTGTAACCTTTCTTTCAAGGCTTTTCATCCTCCAAATATGGATAATTAGAAGGCATCGGCCAATGATCGTCGCGTCAATACGCCAAAAAAGAAGTCTTCGGTCCTTTGAGCCGCTTGTCACGATGTCAGCTGCAGAGACCGTTATAACTGGTGCCAAATTTTCCCCTTTGGTTCTCGTAGGTCGTCACCATCATGCATCCATTTACTCTCTCGTTCCTCGTCGCCATTTCTCTCAATGTTTTTTTGCGCGCAAATCCGATTGTCCACAGGAATGCTCAGCAATGCGGACAGAACGTGCCGTATTTCGACCCTCGAATCAAGGGTGGATCGATGCTCGACGCGTCTGCTGGGCTTGGTGAACCTCTGAATGTATGTGCACCCATTTTCTTCGTCGTGATCTGGCTAACATTTTCTTCCACTCATCCTAGGTTATCATTTCTGGCCTTAGTAGCCTTGATGTACTCGATACCACTGGAAAGTTTTACAACTACGCAAACGCGATTGGCTTGTGAGTCGAGTGAACTTTAATATATGCTCAAAGCTATGCTATGAACTTGAATAATGGTGATAATAGCTCTTGGGAATGCTTTGGGGTTCATATAGGCAGCCCTCAACAAGCAAATCTCGGTGATGGTCGTGGCTGGGTCAATCAGACAGTACATCCCGCATCGTTTTCGAATTTTCCTTGGAAGCTTATATAGAGATTTTTTCAGGCTGTCGTGCGCCAGGATTATGGGGACAGCGTTATCGGAACTTGCGAAGAGAGCCTTTTCGGTGGGTAATTGGCATACGTTTCCGAGCATCGCAACATTGTAGCTAATTGCTACGACGCTGGCAGGTGGAAATCATTTCCGGTAGGCTTCACGTTGTCGATGGTATTAGTATCTTCCCGCTCATTTATCTTTCCTTTAGAATTTATCAACAACAAGGGTCCTGCGCCATGTTTCTAGCGTATTGACATCCTCATAAAAAATCTCTTACCCATTGTTCTGAATCATTGCATGTAGTGTGTCTAAGGAGGAAGACGCTTCCGAACATCACAATATTATCGCTGATGGATACGACGTTGGCAGGTATGCGCTCTCTTTCTTCATAATTTGAAGAGTTAAGAATAAATGTTGATCTCTTCTTCTTTTTCGAATCATAAACTTTCTTAGAGACGCGCTTGTCGCTGCCGCTATCGGAGAGCATCAATTCAACGGAATCAAGTACACGACCACTGCGGAGACCCTGTATGGTATGCTTCCTGTAGGTTCTCAAGGCGTCAACCATAGTGAGTAAAGAATCAATTTCCTAGTACGATTACGAAGACTAACTTGTTTTCTTTGTGATTCAAAAGATATCGCTCTTGATGGCAAAGTCATTCTTTTGACCGTTACAATCCACGATTAATTTTTGGTAGCTATATCGAATAGTTACTTGCGTCTTCTGTCTTTCTTCTGTTCTTTATTGGTCTTCACCGCATTTGCCATAAATTTCGTTCTCTTTCCGTATATTTTGTCACTTTCACCTTCTCTCGCTTGACGAATATCCGTTACTTCTTTTGATACCGAAAAATAATTCCCAGTTCTCTATGTATCATCTATCCGATCGTACTCGAGCTTCAGTCCAGATTCAATTCGTTCACTGCCCAGGCAAGTTTCAACTGATGTTATAAGGAAGACGTTGGATATACTACAGTTTCAGCTCGGATATAAACTCCTACTCCAAGAAACCGAAGGGGCTTTCCTGGAGTGAGATTTGAGAGGAAGAAAGCAGGCGATATATGTATTTAAGTATTATTCCGAAAACGCGGATTGATCTACGTTGTCCTAATTTCTTCTGAGTTCTGCCCACGTCGACACACGCAGAAAATCCTGGTCGGGCTTGAACGGTTTCGAGCCATCTCTGTAACTTCGATGAAAATCATGCAGCTGACAAGTGATAGAAAACTCCATACCTTGACATTGGGGCACTCGTCCAACGTCTCGATACCGCTGAAGGCATGAATGCGAACGAAACAAGCTATGTACATTTATATTCGCAATCGAGTACGTTCCGCGTCCTAGACCAACGAGCCAGTCTCGATCTGGGGAAAGGCGAATTTCGAGTACGCCATAGAGACGTTTCGGGTATCCTAATGACCGGTGAGCAAGGCTAGTCATGTATGAAATCAAAGAGAAAAACTAACGTCTTTTGGCGTAAGGGACATCTTCGGAAGCAAACTTGTTGAATTAGGTTACTAGTAAAAAGGTGGGTTCAGTGAAGTCTATGACAAGATAGATTTGGGCTTACGCTTTCCTTCAGAAAGAGCCCTAGTTTATAGAGCTCAACCGCAACGGTTGTATCCCAATCATCATAGACCGTGGCCGCAACAAATTCCCAGTATTTGAGACCGCAGCGATATTTTTGTACCTGCAGCAGCACTACGACCCGGACAACAAATTTAGATGGGACTCCAAAGCCAACCCCAATGAGTAGAGTGAGGCATTGCAGTGTATATTCTTTGCTGTACGACTTGATTTTACTTCCTCCAATGATTGTTCATGATACTTCGCATGGGGCAGACACGAATATCTAGCACTGCAATGCTTCGCTGTAGTACTCATTGGGGTTGGCCTTGGAGTCCTATCCAAATTTTTTGTCCGGGTTGTAGTGCTGCTGCAAGTGCAAAAGTATCGCTGCGGTCTCAAATAATGGGAAGTGGTCACGGACACAGTCTGCGATGACTGGGATACAACCGTTGGGGTTGAGCTTTATAAACCAGGGCTCTTTCTGGGTGTTCTTCGAAAGATCGATAGATCCAATATTGCACGATCATGGCATGATATTTCACCAAATATTCCGGCTTTAACAGTAAAACAATCTATTTTGTCTCCGAAGGTCAGGTCTCAGCGCTAGTTTACCGGGTAGGCTCTTTATGCGCGAGTCTGGCACCATCACCTTAATCACGCACATTTTACAAGGTTGCTGCGATCTTTTATGGACGTATCGGCCAGTAGCTGAATATAACGAAAATGGAGATACAAGAGTATTGAAATTGAGTCACCATCGGCGATGCATCGGCGAGCCAACAACACCAACTCCCCCACTGAATTCTTTGCAACAGGCAAAGATGGCATCTTGACGGTGAGCGATTGCGATGACGCTAGTAAGGAAGGAGGTAACGTGGGGTTTCATTGAGACTAGACTTAAATGTAGAACGTCGCATCTTGGTCGCATCCCAGGTGTCCGACTCAAGTCGGACTTCCCTGGAAAGAAAACAAAAATCAAGCTTTAACTTACTCGCCCTCCCGCAATCTATGAGTCTGAACATAAGCCGCTTTAAAACTTGAACGTTCAGAGGGACTGTCGGGGAATGGATCTTTCTGAAAGCAAAAGCTAACGATATCTCTGAATCGTTTTCAATTAGTCATATCCAGCTCATAAATAACCGAATAAGCTTGAAGAAATAGTTTTAAAGTAATTGTCTGTACCATGCCTCTTTTACAATCAAAGGTCGCTTTCCTTACATCTGTTTGATTCTTGAGACAATTCAAAGATTTCCTTGCTTGATGACACAGTCCGAGCGCAGCCAAAGGAGCGTTTCAAGCTTCTTCTTCATGACATGAGCACTTGAGCGCTCAAGTTTCAACTGATGTCAGTAAGTGATAATCTCGATTCCCCCTGGATTATCACGACTTGAACGCTGCCACCCTTGAAGGTCTTAAACGCATCCAAAAGATCTAGCGAATTTCCTTGTACTCTTTCTCGATATTCGTTGTTTCATCGACCCTGTACCTTGTCGACCAAGGTCTTCTCTCAAATCTGAGGCTTGAGGTCTCTCCGAATGCCGAGGGAACACAGTTACACATTGGTTACACATTCATGATTTATGTACTAGCGCCGTTACGTACATCGTAAGTATTCACAGCTTTGACCTTGGCGCTAATCCCAAATTTGCTTCCGCGAGTATAGTTATAAGCGAATAGAATTTATGCATCCTTCCTTACGAGTAATTGATATAATGGGCAAGTAGAAATCCGTGCTTTCCCTGGCCAAGGATTATCGGATTTCTTGGATCCCGGCTTTGGGCCCTCGACGCTGATGGTGAATCTATACTGCATGAACTTCGAGAGTGGGCTCAATGATTCGTTCAAGTATTGATACGCCGTGCTTATTCGTATATTAGCGTTCAGGATTTCAGGAAGGAACTATTCCAAGTCTAATTGTTCGCGCGGGAAGAAGTCGGACAACCAGCTTATTGTGTTTTCAGCTGTGTGTACGTTATTTTGGGCTGCCCACTTGGAAATCCTTGACAGCCTGTTCAGAGGTTAGCCGATATATCCGATTCAATGTACGTATAAGAGGAACGGCGCCGGCTTGTTATTGTCTTTTCACAAGTCGTTGTTATAGCAGAAAAGAATTGCGATTGTTATGTTTTTGAGGATGCGCGCGCGCGTTGTAAGAATACGGGCCATGGTATATGGCACAACTTGTAATATATCCCTCCTTGGGCCGTTAGCATTATATTCCTCGATGGCCGAGCTAGCGCCGTCGACATGATCAGTGCCTTCGATGTCCAAAAACACAATTACCTGGGAGATCGCCTAGCTATCTTATTGTTGCTGCCAGAGCTTTCGGGAGCCGATGAAGGCATGGTCCGGGTTTCCCTTATTGTCCAATAGACAATTACGCCGGATCCCGACTTGGTGCGCGGATAAAGTACGAATCATACCTGCAGGATGGGGTATAAAAACAGAAGCGACTGTTATACTTTTCTCCAACAAATCCTCTTTGTTAACTCGTTCGCTCTTCCTGTATCAGAGCCGTCTTTTTAACGTCGTCACTTCCTCGCTTTCCAATCTTCATATCATGGACTCTTTCTCTACCACCTTCTCAAACATCTTTGCTCGTGGTGACGATGGAAACACCGAGACGAGGCCTGCTCTACCAGTCGAGGAGGAGAGCCAGAGCGCATGCGATAGCGCTTGTGTAATCGCCTAAATAATCGGCTCAGAGCGCTGCTATATCTGTAAGTTGGCTGCGTCTTGGATAATTTTTCGAGTCGACTCACCTTTGATTGCAGAGCATCATATTATCCGCATACACGCACGCATCATGCATTGAACGAGCTCAATCCGAGCACCACTTTCACCGCACTATCCTTTATCATGCATCTTTATCCAATGATTTGCGCATCGACCTGTGGTCGTTGCAGCCTACGATCCTTCCTTTTTCACGTATTGCTTGATGTATTTGTGATCCTTATTCTAGTTCCTCTATTCCGCTAGCAGGATTATACCATGGAGACCTCATATTTGATAATTGGCTGTAGTATTACAATAACATGTATTCGTTTGAAGAAAATCTTACCAAACTTGAACTTTGCTTGACCGCTTTGTAGTCCTGAGTCGAGAGTCTTGAAGAGTCGAAAAAAGAAGCATTAGCGCCCATTATGACGATCTGGCGGCGGCAACAATGACGCTCACGACTTGCCTCCCTCGTCCATGTCCCACTGTTTGCTCAAAAGCATCAAGTCCGGAGTATCAGTCGCTGTCCGACGACACAACTACGCAGCAGTCGACCGTTACGGAGCCATTTCCAATTTTTTCAGGGTGCAAAGAGATGTTGTCGATTTAGGTGCGTGCTCTATTCAACCAGAGTTATACTTGACGCTAATTCGTGTATAGGGCGACAAACCGTGGTTTACAGTAGTACCCTTCGCGTACGATATTTTCATTCAGGTGTTTCGCGGTCAAAAGAGCATCCAGACCCAGTGAGGGACTTTGTCAAGCAGAATACTGCTCGAAAACGACAAAACGTCGATCACAATCCAAGTGATCCTCAGAAGAGCTCTAATAGCAATGACCCACACCGTCAGAGTCCCAATGGTTCCGCTTCTTCCTCTCCGTCTAAGCCTGATAAACCACCTTGGACGGACACGGAAACGCGAACGGAACCCCCTCCGCCCTCAGAAATAGACCCTCCCGAATCTAAAACACCTCCTGCAGACCCTAATGCATCCCAACGCCGTATTCTGCCATATAATTTCGAATACTATTCACGCTCATTCCGGCAATTGGCACTGTCTCTTCCACACCTCCATCGTCCGACCCAAGAAGACTTTCTTCGGGTGGCGGATGGTTTCTGGCAGCGACTTCGCATCCGTTTCAAATGGTTCACTATCAAATCTTTCCGAAAATTCAACGCCGATGATATTTCGGGCATCGTAACATGGGTCCTGATGAGCCAGACTATTTGGATTCTAGTGGGAACGTATGTCCTCACATATATAACTCTTATAAACTCAAATATAACCTTTCTTGCAGTACTACATTTTTGTCTGTCGTTTTTGCCATCGTGAATAGCTTGCGGCTACAACGTAGGTGCCTTGCGGCTTTACTCTGGTCATATCCCGCTCATTTCGCGTAGATTTCGTGGCTCGAGCCATCAGTGACTACCTCACGTCCGAAACCGGAATTACAATCATCTTCGAGTCTGCCATCGTTCCAAAATGGCGCGAATCTCGCATCTCGTTCAAGAATGTGTACGTTTCGCGGAGGCCCATGACTATTCCTCGGCGCAAGAAGATCGATGCTCATATGGCTGCAGCTGGTATTGATGTTGGCAATCAGCCGGCGTACCATGATATCGACGATGACGATGACGACGAACTCGATTCCACCTCGGAGGAAGACACGAATTACTCCATGTTCGATCTCAATATTGACTCGGTTGATGTCACATTCTCTTTATGGCGATGGCTGGATGGCAGAGGACTAATTGAAGACGCGGTGGTGAAAGGCGTTCGAGGTGTCCTAGGTATTCAAACCTTCATCCGAATCCTTGAGAAATCCAACTAATTTGAATCTCGGTGTAGACCGACGCTCTGTGCACTACGACCCCGACCATCCTCTAGACCCTGCATCTTTCCGTCACGAGTCTCATCCCGGAGACTTTGAACTCGACTCGCTACAGTTGGAAGACGTCCTCATCACCATATACCAACCTGGCGGTTTCAGGCCCTACACCGCGTCCATATTTCGTGCCGATATTCCCACATTCCGAAAAAAATGGATGTTCTATGATTTCCTCTCGGCGGAGAATATCGTTGGGCAGTTTGATAATTGCTTGTTCAGCTTGCATAAACCCCAAAGCATAGGACGCACGAGGGAGAGTGATTTGCAGGATGGCGATTGGGTTAGGATGGTGCGTGTGGCGAATAATTTCTTTGATATAGGTACTGAACTACGTCTGCAGTCTCGCATTCGTATCGATGGAGTGAACATTGATCATCTCCAAGCCTCGACCACTATGGAAGGACCTGTATCGTGGATTACCTCAGGTAAACTCGACGCGGTACTTGACATCAAGTTCCCTAAAGACCCAAATGATGCTCTCGCATTGAACGTAATACTGGAAGAAATAGCCGATGCTATTTCTACAACACTTAGTACTTCACCTGCTCTGGACCCTTTGCGTCAGCGCATTCCCGGTCAACGAGAGCTGGCTAAACCTCCGCTCAGTGCTCCAGAGACGGCACCTGCTGAATTTAGCGAGCAGGATAAAGAGCCCAAGATTGTTATTGACCTGGATCTGAGGTTTAGAGATGTCAAAGCCGCAGTGCCGATATTCACTAGTGATCTGTCGTACGTGAACAACGCCTTGATTCGTCCTATAGTTGCTTTCATGAAGTACGTCGCTTTCTATGATCCTTATCCTTGCATGAAAGTAACAATCTTTACGCTCTAGTGCAAATCGGACCTTGGTTCCTATACACTGTCGAGTCGTTAAGAACCTAAACGATTTCGATGGTGCTTGGACTGTACGTCGAACTTTCTGCGCTTTAAATCCCCGTTCTTATGCTCTTCACAGATGTGGGAAACTGGTTTGCTCGATGAGATCTCGTTCAAGGTATGTACTTGAATCGGTGCAGCCGTTCCTGAATTGATCTGATCCTGGTTTGATGATCCAGATATACGACGCTTTGGCCTTTCACGTCACGCAAGCCAACATGAATCGCCGCATAAAGACGGTTAGTGTGTGGAGTTTGCAGATGAC